>JBBPBX010010262.1:0-26127 GCA_038048925.1 Garcialebias charrua | reverse complement strand
TTGTTTTTTGAAGATGCCTGTTTGAGAGGAGCGATGGAGTCCAAGATCATTGTGCAGGTGTGATGGAAGGAGGTGATGAAGTCCTCAGGATGTAGAGATGGGTCCAGGCTGACAGCAGAGCATAAGTCAGTGCATCACAAACAATGATGAGTCCAGCTACAGGCAGGAGGTGGAACACCTGGAGAGCTGGTGCAAAGAGAATAACCTTCACATCAATTTGAAGAAGACAAAGGAGATGATTGTGGACTTCAGAAGGAACAAACACACCCACACCCCACTGAACATAAGAGGTCTGTGGTGGAAGTGGTCTCCAGCTACAAGTACTTGGGTGTACACATGAACAACAGCCTCAGCTGGAGCAACAACACCACCAGCCTGATCAAGAAAGGTCATCAGAGACTCTACTTCCTCAGACGGCTGAGACGAGCTGGTCTGAGAAGCTCAGTCCTCACCTCCTTCTACAGGTGTGCAGTGGAGAGCATCCTGTGCTCCAGCATCAACGTGTGACATGGAGGCTGCACAGCTGCAGAAAGAAAAGGTGCATAGAATGCTCTCCACCACACAGTGATGGGAGCTCTGTCCTGAGGAGCTCTCTGCAGCTTCCTGAGGAAGTAGAGATGCTGGTGGGCAATGTTCCCTCTAATTTTTCATGTGTCTGGGCATACACACAAGCTCTCTGAGCACACTGAGGACCACTATGAGCAACATCAGGAGTGTGCACTATGACCACACACCAGTACTATACCTGTTATAAACCTGGGATCATAGAAAGTTACATGGCTTATTAAAAATAATCAGATTACAGCAGCAACTTCCATGAGTTTGCTTTATAAGTGATTTGCCCCACTTAAATGAAAAAACAAAAATATTGCTGTTCATGAGATACATAGTATGTTATATGTAAGAGTCCTGCTTTGGCCATGGTGAGAAATGAGACATTACACCTTTCAGATTTTTTATTCACATTAAAACATTAACAATCTGCACAATGAAATGTGTGCTCTAGCTTGTGATACTGTATAAATCCGTGTAACTCTGTCTGTAAAACATTTAATTACACCCTGATGCATGCTCAATAATCCAGGTAGAAAAATCCAAAAAAGCTAAGTCTGGTCCTCTGGACATTCAAAAAACAAAACAAAACAAAACAAAGCAAAAAAAAAAAAAAAAAAAAATTATTACACCATTTTTTCATGTCTGTCTTTCTCACTTCTCCAATGGTTGTACACTTTGTCCAGGTTGATGGCTCCGTCTTCCTCTTGCTTCGACTTTATGCGCATCAGCTGGTCCAAATGTGCCACTTCAAGACGATTTCTGGATGCTGTTTTGATAGGATTCATTAAACTAAATCCTCTTTCACAATCAGCACTGGATGCTTGAAATGTTGCACAAATGTCCACGAGCTGCGAGATCTCCTCACATGTAAGATCTGTAGCCACCATATCTGAGAATGTGCTGATTGACCCCTGTTTAAGTTTTTGCTTCATCATGTACTTGAATTCAGCATACTGACTGTTAATGGCCTCCATAGCCTGTGGGTGGGAGAGAATGGCCTCATATTTCTTTGCCAGTGTGGAAATGTCTGCTGATCCATAGTCAAATCTGATGTCTGAGCTCAATGCTTCTATGTCAAATGCTGACCACTCCTTTAATTCATCCTCTGGAAAGCGAGCATCCATGTGATCACAGAGCTTACTAATAAAAAGAGTAATCTCACCAGTGTTGCTGCCATCAGTTGATGAAGTCCCCAATGCCTCTTTGACACGGTCACTCCACTGTACGTCCTTCTCCTTCAAGTATTGGGAATGCAATTTCTCAATCTTTGCTCTTGCAAAGCAGTGTCCTTCCATCACAGTCAGGTTGCGTCTTTGTAAAGACAGGCATAGTTGTGCAAGCTCACCTAAAACATCTCCCAGAGCAGTGAGAGTAATTTTGAACTTGGAATCACTCAGCTTTTTGTAGCAGTACTTTGCTACAGGATTGTTGTTATCAGTGACTTCTCTTTTGTAATATTCTTCAAGCACAGTGTAGTTCCTCAAAACAACATTCACAGCTTGGTGCCGTGACAGCCATCGCACTTTGTTCAGAGGCCTGAATGAAGAATCCTTGCTAGATCCTCCATTTTTCCCCTCTTCACAACCAGTGTTGTTTTCGTTAACAAGACAATGACGAAAATTTTTCGTCGACGCCCCCTTTTTTCATGACAATGAGACGGTAACGAAATAAACATTGCTCTTTAATGACTAAAACATGACGAAATGTGTGTGAGTTTTCGTTGACGAGATGAGACTGAACGAAAATGTTAGTCGGTGGTCCGTCAATAATAAAAAATAAAATAAAAACGGATTTCCGTATTTTGACCAAACGGTCAACCTCAACTTAACTTTGATTGATGGACAGCGATTACATCCAATCACATTGAAGCTCACGTTGTTTTGACCAATTACTAACAGGAAGCCACGTCTTAGGAAAACAAGCAAGTATGTATGCGGCTTCAGTCAAAACAATGCGGAGTTCTTCACACCGGGACAAAATATAGTTTTAGAAACAAGTTGCGCTTTGCATCCTCCGTCTGACAGACGACGTGTCCTCCCTTTCGAGCGAATCGTGGGTCAAATGAGCGAGAGACGAAGAGTGGGCAGCTAGCGGGGAGTCCATTCATGTGTGTGTGCGTGTTCTTTTTGAGGCATGAGCTACAGCCTCTGATAGCAGCTCTTCCCTGTTCTAAATAAAACTCCGTTTGGCTGGACTCCGTCTGCAGCGAATCAATGTTCAGGGACGTGACGTTGGTCAAATGATTTCAGCAACTAATTTAAATTAGTGTCAAAACTACACACACACACACACACACACACTGCTGAACACACAAACAACGTCCCCCTCCTTTCTTAATGTAGAGATTTTAAACAAAAACCCTACAAGCATTAAAATTAAAATAATTTAAATGAGATATATTTATTTGAGGCTGACAGTTTGATTAAGAAGGTTAATTTTCCCTCTGAGGAACATGAATAAATAAAGTCTGTGTGTTGGTTCTGGGAGATGACTCCAGCTCTTACTGTGAAAGTTATTTAGAATGCTGGGAGTCCTAAAACCAGCTCTGTGGAACTTCCTTTTAGATTGTGATATTGAGTATTCTAAATTTATTGCAGATGAATTGACTGAACTGTGTCAGTTCAATGTGGCGTTGAGTCTTTTTGATTTTTTTTTTTGCTGCAAGGCAGTTCTCTGGGGCACATATTTTACATTAAGTTCAGGTACATTGAAACCTCATGTAAGTCATTGTTACTTGAAGCTGAATTGTTTAAAAACAGTTGTTTGCACTTTTTAGACAGCATCTTTAATAAACGTTGGCAAAATGTTACAATTTTATTTTATCAACAACACAAAAAAAGTTTCAGGCTCAGGATTTTTTTTCACTTTAAGCCCTGAATTTAGAATGCACGATATTTCTGCCCATAATTATATTCTGTGTCTGAAAGTAAGCTGTTTGGTCACGTCCACTGCTACCCGATGCTGCACGTTATACGAAGGAGCTCAAATTACTCAAATTAATTTGTAACGACTAATATGTTTTCTTTTTCTTTTAAAGACTAAAACTAGACTTAAATTTTTTTAAGTTTTTGTCGACTAAAGCTGGACTAAAACCATTAAATATAGAAATGACTAAAACTGACTAAAACTAAGAAGTATTTTAGTCTAAAAGACTAAGACTTAAACTAAAATCAAAATGGCTGTCAAAAACAACACTGTTCACAACGGACCGGGAGAAAGTGGAATACACAGTTCTAAGAAGAGTTTCTACATCTCTCATCAAAGGCACATCTTTCCAGGCATCATCAATGCCCAAGTCCTCTCTATGGGCCACACAATGTTGTTCAGTTAGATGTGGTATTTGGCGCTTTAACAAAGCTGCAACTCCCTTGTGTTTTCCCAGCATTACTGAAGCATCATCGGAGGTCATCATCACCATTCTTTGCATGTCCAGTCCATGTTTGGAATAAATTGAGTTATTGCCTCCACAATATCCTGAGCAGTGCATGCTGTAAGCTGGATAATGCCACCAAACAGTTTTATAGTTCACATCATTTCCTTCCATGTATTTAATATATATACTGGTAACTAACATTTTGTGTACTGTTATGTCTGTGCTCTCATCATGAGGGTATGCCAGGGTGCATTTTTAACATTGTACATAGTCTCTTTCTGCACAATCTCATTGATTGAGTTCACAAATTCAAAAGCATAGTTTTTGCTTCGCCAGCTTTCTGGTATACTCGCATACTTTGCCATGTGATCATGGATTTGTTGAACTAACAGCATTGATGCATTCATTTTAATAGCAAGTAAAATATTATCAATGAGTACTTTAACTTGCTCAGGATCAGATTTTTTTGTGTAACAGCTCGTTCCTTTTCTCTCTCTTTTGCGCTCTCCTGCAATAATGTACCGATCCCTTTTCCCATCTTTAGTCTTCGTACAATTCCAACAGCATTCAAATGACTTTTCTGCTGAATGTGACGCTTGAGGTAGTCCAACTTCCATTCAGTCCACATTTTTCCCTCTGAAAACTCGCTTGCTAATTTGGCTTCGCTGCATGTTTTGCAGAGCAAACACTTCTCACTCGAAAAAGAAAAAATCTCACCCAGTTTCACCACTTGTTCTTCTATTTGGACAAGCTCTGACAGCCATTCCATTTTAAAAGAAGCACATTTCTTTTTTACTTTGGCTTGATTAGTGGATGTCCCACTTACAGTTCGCTTAGCCATGATAGGGTGTTAGCTTTTTTGTCTCTTAACTCTGCCGCACTTTTCCTAACTAGCAAATATGCAAGGTGCCACCGCGCTTACCGGCAAGGCACGTAAACACAATAGCATGCGATGATTGGCTGCGTAACATAAGTGAACCGTATCATATCATTGGCTGGACACCTGTCACTCACTGCGTTAGATCGTTCTCATTGGTCCATAGTAAAAACTGATGTCTGAGCTCAATGTATATGTGGCAGGACGGGTATAATAAAAGAGGCAACTTTAGTTTAAAAACACTTTTTTAATAAAAATGAAATTGGTTGCAATAACTTCACATAAAAAGTTACCTTTGAGGCACACAGACCCGTTACAGATGAGGCTTGAGACAATTTCACACAGCTCCACAAATTAAGTTGCACAATTGTTTTAGTTTTAATTAAAAATACTAAGTTAAAACCACTCACACTTTAAAAACAGTTATGGCTCCACTCAGCAATAGAAATGCAATTCTAATCCGAGCTGAACATCAGTCGGCCCAGATCAGCCACACAGGACGTGTGACACAGCCAGCCTCACGCCGGCCAGAACAGCAGACATCCAACCAGCAAACAGGACAAGTCGGCAACCGATGGACAACCCAGATGGAGAGCGGAACGCCAGTCGGGACAATCAGGACGGCAGGCAAACGAACGGCCAAGGACAAACTGCGGCGGCTAACAAAAATAAATAATGTATTAGAATTTTTATCTGAAAACGTAAAAAAATAAAAGAAAATAGCGCTTTACTCACCACAAACTCCACCTCTAACAGAAGAGGGGAAACGGGAAGCTTGTACAGGCGGCCACGAGAACGATAGATCAGCAGTCAGAACGTCCTTAAGCTGCTTTCTGAGCGCACATTGATTTACAGCTAGCGTGTGCCACGCCAGCAAACACCGAGGTCAGAACCGGAAAGAAAATGATGTGAAGTGAACCAAATAAGGGCAGCAAGCACCATACCCAATCAGATCCCGGGTTTTGTGTGGTGCGTTCAATGTCTGCAGGACATACTGCAACATTCAGTTTACTTTAAATCTTATGCGCTGCATAGATTTTATTCTGCGCTGAGAATGTGAGAGCAGTACGCGATTGCGCATGCGCGCAGCTTGGAGGGAACATTGCTGGTGGGCCTTCTTGACCAGACAGGAAGTGTTGACTCTCCAGGTGAGGTCACTGAATATATGCACCTCCAAGTACCTGTAGCAGGAGACCACCTCCACAGCTGCTCCTCTGATGTATAGGGGATGAAGAGGATCATTGTCCCTTCTGAAATCCATCACCATCTCCTTTGTCTTCTTCACATCGCTGCAGAGATCATTGTCTTCTGCCCCAGGTGTTCTGCCTCCTCTCTTTATTTAGACTGTTGGTTACGTATTGTAACCACAGATTCTATGAGTATAAGTGCAGCCCTTTAGGCCTTCGCTAGTGGACATTCCCCCCGCGCGTCAGCGCGCACTGAAAACTTTAGTCCACGCCCACCTGCTGTGTGGGCCCACCCCGTCCGTATAAATTACGGTGACACGGGAAAATCAGCTCCTAAATAGCTTTTTTGTTCAGCCATTTAGGAACCAGTGAGGCTGAAGCAAACATGAGGGTAAACACCATATTGTGTCTTTAAACACATACGGTGCCACCCAGATGTAAAGGATATAGGAGGTCAATATTAATACTGACCTCTTTACCTTAATTAATTTACTTATTCAGATTGAATAGTAATTTCACGGATTCTTTTCTTTTTCCGTTTACCCAATATTTCTGTGATCTTTATGATGGATAAGTAAAACAGAAGCCATAGAGTGACAATGGACACGTTAACTTAGTTTGGTATGCCAAAGACACTACCATTTATTTAGAATAAATCAACTAAATTAACACCATTACACTTGATTGACATGATTTCACTTTCTTTCAATTTAATACGTCAGCACATTTAAATTGTAACAGCAGACATAAATACAGGATGTCATTATACTTAGTCTGTGGCTCAGTCTTAGCTTAAAAATAGTTACCAGCTTAGAAATGGAGATGGAGAAATTTAAGAAGGAGTGGTTAAAGGAGGAAGCAGGGTATCCGCGGGGTTGTAAAAGGTAGTAAAAGGTAGTAAATGAAATTAACACAAATTAAGGCCATTAAAAAGTATTAAAAAGTAATAAACGTCATCTGACGAGGTATTAATTTTTTTAAAACCTACACAACTATATTTTTCTTGTTCTGTCGTCTAAAAAAAGGTCTGTGAATTCATTTATCTTTTCTAATTTTATGTTCCAAGTAGGACCTTAGCTAAAACAAAGACGTCATATCGTCAGTCAGTGTGCGCGCGCACCTACAGCTGGTATCATGTCTGTAAAAAGAAACAGGAAAGGATCACGGCTTTATCCTCCGACATTTAACAAGAAATGTACCTAAACAATTGTTTGTTAGCTCGAAATTATAGCAAAAGGGGTGTCTCAGTCTAACGTTTTCTTAATAAAAGTACTTTAATGGTTAAATCGGCTTTATTTAAAAAAAAAAAAGTGTCGCTGCCTCAGTGCCTGTGTGCTCCGTGATCGCTCAGCGGTGACAAACAGGAAAAAGGAGCGCGGCTCGTTTCGCCGACATTTAACAAGAAAATTACCTAAACAATTATTTGTTAGCTCGAAATTATAGCAGAGGTGTTTTTCTGTCTGTCATTTTCTTTATAAATGCACTTTAATGGTCAAATTAGCTGCATTTCGCCACCGTGGTGCAGCTTGCTGCTGGATTGAAGGTTCAAGCAGAGAGGTGGGGAGAGTATGNCATGAATTTGGGCTCTTCCTTTAGGTGGAATGGAGACTTGAGTGTTTCCCTCTGGTTGGCGGCTGAACAAGACAGAAGAAATCAAAAGGATGAGAACACCAGCAATGCTCAAGTTAAGCCTGGATACGAGAAAGTAAGTGATGATAAAAATAAAATAAGCTCAACTCTAAAATGACACAACGGACACTACTCATTCCACTGTCTTCCAAGAGTGATAGCAGCAAATAGTAATTTCTGAATTCCAAGAAAAACTATTAAATAGTGAGGAGTACTGCACATAAATAGTACAGACAGCATGCTGAGACAGCACATGAAAATGCCAGTGCAATAAAACAACAAGGTGTAGGTTCTAACAGCCAAGATGCAAAAAACCTATTTGATCTTCTCAGTATCAGCAGCTAATTGCTAAAGTTTCTGCTCCCTTATTTGGCCTTCACTCATTCATTTCTTTGCACATGATTTATATCCAGCCATTATTTTAACCCCCTTCTTGTTCAGGTCACGAGGGTCACTGGAACCCACAACCAGCAGCCACTGTGCGAGAGGCAATGGCAACGCCACCCAACCCCCCAAATATAAATAAGATAAATAATTTGAGAAGCAATCGGCTCAATTTTTACATTTCATTGCTGCAGTGTGTAGCCTATGTTAGGAAATAAATTTTCACAAGGATCGCTCTGGTCTGAAGTCATCTTAAAAAGAAACTGGGTCACATCTAATCTGCGTTAGATGAATAATTAATAATTAGACATGGAGCAAGTTTCGACAGCCACCAAGAGAGAACAGCAGGCCAAGCGCCTCCCTTTGTGTTGTTCAGTATGTTCCACTAATCTCTGAAGTGAAGGTTTGTTTAGAGCTGTAGGAATATACACATCTTCAAAACACTGAGGTTCTAGAATATGATCCAAAATACATTTCATTGATTTAGTACAGCAGTAAGAAACAGTCTGAAATAAAAGAAAATGGGTCCACCGAACATTTATTCAGAACTTTATAACCAAGAAAAAAAAATGGAAACAGTTTTCCCTGTAAATCTTTCCACCTTGTTTGACATATTTTTTTTATTAAGAAAACCATTAGAATGAACGGTGGTAACTGTAAAACAAGTGTTAGATTCCGTAATATTGACTTGATATTGTTTGCTAAACTCTAAAATAACTTTCGAAATAAGTTAAGTCTGGTCCTCTGGACATTCAAAAAACAAAACAAAACGAAATGTAGAAATGTTTCGTCTTTCCTCTGAAAGACATTCAGTCTGAGGTGCTGTGTTCAGCTCAGTCTTATGAAGAAGTCTTTCAGAGGAAAGACGAAATGTTTCTACATTTCTTTTGTTTTGTTTTGTTTTTTGAATGTCCAGAGGACCAAACTTAAACTTATTTAGATTTTTCTAACTGGATTATTGAGAATGCATCAGGATATCTAAAAGAACTTGACTATAATCACACTTTGGTATTTGCATATGTGGTGTTTAGATGTAGAAGTATTTCAAGGATGGAGTATCTTTGACAAATGTAGGGGTACAGGTAACCGTCAGATTTACTGACTGTACAATACGCCAAATGTAAGAATGAGCAGGTTATACCTGACACTAGCCTGGTTGAAACCAGACCCATGTCCTTCACTTCGCTTTGGACTAGGGTCTGGCATCTCTCCCATAGACAATGATTTCTCCGGCAGATTTTTGAATGGACCAATCAGAGAACAGAAGGCGGAGTTTTGTTAGTTTAGCCTGGCGAGGTCCAGGCTATTCAGATAAAAAGCTCAGAAACCACTCGGTGGATATTTTTTCTGCTACCAGTGTGTAATTATATGTCTCTAATTTACTGACTGTTGGCCTAGATGAAACATTTGAGATAAATTTCGATTTTTTATCATTTATTTTCGTAGCGCACCCGAGGCTGTTTGGAAAATGTCAAACCGAAACTATTTAAATCCAGCAGATTTGACCATTTCGTGAATTGATTTAGGAACTGTTAAGCTCAGGAACACTTCTGATATAACGTCAGCTAAGAAATATACTTTTCTCAGCAAAGAAATAATAGTTTTTTACCTTGTTTTCGTGAAAATTCCTTCGTGGCGGCGGCAGCCATTTTGAATGACGACGTCAGTCGACGTCGTTCAAAACTCCGCCTTCTGTTCTCTGTTAAGCTCAGGAACACTTCTGATATAACGTCAGCTAAGAAATATATTTTTCTCAGCAAAGAAATAATAGTTTTTTACCTAGTTTTCATGACACGAAGGAATGAAAATTCCTTCGTGGCGGCAGCCATTTTGACGACGTCAGTCGACGTCGTTCAAAACTCCGCCTTCTGTTCTCTGATTGGTCCGGTCAAAAATCTACCGGAGATATCCTTGTGGATGGGAGAAGTCCCAGACCCAGCAGTGAAGGGAAATGAGAATTGAGCGGAGCTGCGTAGGAATGGCGAGGGCCAGGCTAACCTGACACAACCTTATCAACAATTATTTCACGAGTTCTCTCTTTTTCAGGATTTAAACCAATAAATTGTGACCAGACAAGATGTAAGTGACAGGAAACGTTATTGTATTTGATCCACCAGGGGATGAATCATTTAATAACAAATCAATAAACTTACATCAACATGTGTACAAACGGATTGGTTCTGATCAATTTTCATATAAACTTAACGTCATCAGGTTAAATTTGTGAACACAGAAACAAGTAATGAGATGACATATTACTTTATATCTGTGGGCAAATATTTCTTAAAGTTTAGTTACTGGCAAGGAGAGGTTTTAGAATGAGGAGGAGAAAGATGGAGGATATAATGGAAGTAGGAGTAAGGGAGTTATCTTGGGAAGATGTGTTGCAACCAGAGATTGGCACACTTTCCGGCAGACGCCCACTAGCCGCCGGTACACTTGGAAAAACATCTGACGACTCGTTACCTTCGTGAGATGATCAGTCCCCTCGGGTCCGGTTGTCCGTTTTACCGTTTCAGTGTCTCCGGACGTTCGCGTTAATCGGACTGAAATAGTGGCAACTGGTTCCGATTGGGTTTCAGAATAAACATTCCTTAAAAGGAATTTTCATTCAAGTTGGAGCTGTACGCTCGGTTCGGGTTGCAACAGCGACAGACTGTCAACCCTAGCTGATGGACGCTTGACTAACATCCAAACAGCTTTCAGGAGAAACATTACATTTCAACTTCTCCAGCAAGACTGCAGACTTCCAGGAAGTCTTAGAGCTTTTACAGGGAGCTTGACCAAGATACTCAGTCCTTCCCGATTGGCCAGTGGCCCAGGAAGGGGGACTGAGAGTGATATCAGGAGGTTGAGAGGAAGAGGTTAGTTTAGATCAGAAGGGGAGGGCAAAGTGTTAGTTTTAGGCGCCAGCTTTTATGATAAAACTGATTAAAACTGTCTCAACACTTTAAACAAACACTGTTGACCTGTCACTTTGGTTAAACAACGTCATTCAATGATCAACATATTGAACCTACTGATGATAATAACATAACAGGAGATTATTCTTCTGATTATTAATTAGGACAAAAATAAAGTGTCTCTTGTTGAGGTGATTAGTGTCCTGAATTATGTAAGGATGGCTCCCTCTGTTGGTCTGTCTCCCTCCTTACATGTTGTCCCTCAGGTCTGCGTGTCGTCTCAGGTGATTTTGATTTTAGGTGATTAGGATGTGTATATTAGTTTGCGTTTGTGTCATTGTCGGGTCATTCATTCGTTTTCCCCTGGTGTGTCGTGTCCAGCTCCTTGGTCTGTGAGTACGTTCTCTACAGTTTTTGAGTTCAAGTATTCCTGCCCCAGTTTGAGCTACAGTTTCTAGTTTACAGAGTTCTGCCACAGTTTCTAGCTACAGTTTCTAGTTTACAGAGTTCTGCCACAGTTTCTAGCTACAGTTTCTAGTTTACAGAGTTCTGCCACAGTTTCTAGCTACAGTTTCTAGTTTACAGAGTTCTGCCACAGTTTCTAGCTACAGTTTCTAGTTTACAGAGTTCTGCCACAGTTTCTAGCTACAGTTTCTAGTTTACAGAGTTCTGCCACAGTTTCTAGCTACAGTTTCTAGTTTACAGAGTTCTGCCACAGTTTCTAGCTACAGTTTCTAGTTTACAGAGTTCTGCCACAGTTTCTAGCTACAGTTTCTAGTTTATAGAGTTAAGCCACAGTTTCTAGCTACAGTTTCTAGTTTATAGAGTTATGCCACAGTTTCTAGTTTATAGAGTTAAGCCACAGTTTCTAGCTACAGTTTCTAGTTTATAGAGTTAAGCCACAGTTTCTAGTTTATAGAGTTAAGCCACAGTTTCTAGCTACAGTTTCTAGTTTATAGAGTTAAGCCACAGTTTCTAGTTTATAGAGTTAAGCCACAGTTTCTAGCTACAGTTTCTAGTTTATAGAGTTAAGCCACAGTTTCTAGCTACAGTTTTCTAGTATATCGAGTTAAGCCACAGTCTAGCTACAGTTCTCTACATTTTTGGTATCACTGCCACGTCAGTGTTTTTGTGATTAAACGTTTTGGATTTTTTTCTACTCCTGCCTCCGAGTGTCTACCTGTCTGCACAACTGGGTTCATCCACAACCACACACCACAACGTGACAAATTCAAACTAAATGAGATAAACAGTGTCACTGTCCTTCACTGCAGGTTTCAGAGAAAAAGTGCACCATTACACATTCATAGTAAGAGGATGTTCAGCTGCTAATTCCAGTTTGAATTAAACAGAGTCTTTGACTATCAAAACATTGAACACAATAATGCTCAACTAACACAAGGTTATTCATTTGATTTGAATTAACACAAATTAAAAGAAGTCTCTTATTGATTTAAATTTGTATCTTGATTCAAATTAATGTAATAAACAGTTTCTACTGTCTTCTTCTTGAAGATTTAAAGAAAATGTGATTCACTGAGAGATTCAGTGAAAAGGTGTTTCACGGACAGTTCAGAGGGACGAAGGTGTATCACTACACAAAAAAAGAAGAAGAAAAAAAAAAGACTGGTCTTATAGTTACAATTATATTATAAACAGGCTCATTTATTCATCTTTATAATTTATAATACAGTACAATAATAAATAATTATAATTATAATGATGATAATGATGATGATGATAACAATAATAATAATAATAGCTTCATAATTAGTTGTAACTGATTTAAAAAATACTACTTTTCACCTTTGAGTTAAGTTCAAAAGAAAATACATTGGTAGTATGTGCACAAAACCGTAAAAGCCATGCAATCTAAAAAAATGCATTCAACTATTTGAAGTGGTGTTCTATGGAAAGATGATGAACATGATGAAGTTATGGAATATGCTGTAGACAACTCTTGGAACAACGTCAGTTTGGAGACACCCACCTTAACAACTAGTCTGAGTGGAGACAGAACCAAGAACGATTGCTGCCATCTTCAAACAACTCCAATCTCAAAACTGTTTAATTTTATGAACACTTACACCACTGCCCTTTTCTTATTAGACTGTTATTCCAGCAGGAATATTTTTGCATTCCTGCTGGAAAGTCCCATATTGCTATATGTAGTAACGGCTGATGCTATTGGTGCTTGGAAATAACCACATAATTCTATGTAAATAACTGTAATAAGAAACCAAAGGCTGAGTAACGGTTCATAAAATAGCATTCACATAGGCATACCATAAATTCTGGACTATTGAGAGCACCTGACTATAAACCACGCCCACTAAATAATAAATAAATAAATAATTTGTACATACACAGGCCGCACTTGTTTATAAGCTGCAGGTGCCCATGTTGTAACATGAGATATTTACACAGAATTTTTTTCATTAAAAAAACACAACTTTTAATATGCACTGGTAACAAACACAGTAGCCTTCCAGAAAGTCATTGATCACCATCTTCACCTTCTTCCTATGCACTGCACAGGAGGAGCACAAGCTGTCCTCTTCATCAAGCAGCCACCTTTCGAAACACGTTGGTGATAGAGGATTTTTTTTACACTGCTCCGCTCTCATGATCCACTGGCAGACTTGAGCAAAAGTTGCTCTTCACATGTGGCCAGTTTTGGTAAACGATTTCTCGCCGCAAGTCATCAAAGCCTCCCACCGAGCTTGGAGTGCTACATTAATGCACGATTCACACTTATTTCGAGTGGCTGCAAATATTTAGTTTTCCCCCTCCCTGGGGGAACAAACGGGAAGGGGAGGAGAAAACAGTGGCGGGGGTAACGAAGTTCACCCCTCTCCCCACTGTGACCTGTTCGGTAATTTCATTGGTTCATTTTTTTAACCTTTATTTATACAGGTAGTCTCAATGAGTCATGAGGACCCACCCCCACAAGAGAGACGTGTATTAGGCAATGTGAGCATCCGGGTATGACGAGACAAAATCCTAGAATATCCTAGAATCCTTTCCCTGGATTCAAAAGAAAACCAGATTAGTAAGAATTGCAGTTCTACAACGAAGGTGAGCGACCGTTAATGTGTTTCCCTGTAGATGACGATCTAACCCTACCTACTAGGTTGGGTGAATTACGGGGTGAGATAAGGGTGTGACTCACAGATGGAGGTCGTCAACAAGTCTAGGTGAACCACCTTCACACACAGCCTAAGCTGAACTAGTCTAAAATTACTCTGGGTAATACTCAAGCCAAACACTTAGTTCATTACACCCCTTACAGGTGAGGCTGCAGTAGGGATTAGCCATAACCAAAGTGGTATTCCCCACTGGGTACAAACAACATCTTTTGGCAGCATGAAGCTTGTTAGTCCATCAAAAATTAAATAAAAAGTCCATAAATCAGCTGTAGTATTGCATAAGCCGCGGTGTTCAAAGCATGTGAAAAAAGTAGCAACTTATAGTCTGGAAATTATGGTAGATATAAATTTCTGAGACTGGAATATATTTAAGGTGGCAACAATTGTTGCCTCAGTTGAACGCTGTTAGCTTGTCAGCCCATTCAAAATTTAATTCAGTCAGAGTCTGTTTATTGTCATTTGCACCGCATGTGGTACATGTGATGAAACGAGATTATGTACACAGGGTCCCAGTTACAAAATGTGAGAGAAAAACAGTAATAACATCTAGGATATAACTAAGAAAAACATCAACTAGAAATACACTAAGCCCTAATGTAATAGAGAAACATCATTACAAACAGCAGCACGAACATGAGTCTGTATGAGCAGATGGTCACAGATGAACACAGCAACAAGAAAACAGATCAGCATCAGCATGATGTGATATTTTGCAGTGTTTATTCTTATTATTTATTTATTCATGAGTCTAACAGCCTCAGGGTAGAAGCTGTTCCTCAGTCTAGTGGTTCTACATTTGATGCTCCTCAACCTCCGTCCTGAGGGGAGTGGGGCAAAGAGTGAGTGTGCTGGGTGAGTGGGGTCTTTCATGATGCAGGTGGCTCTTTTCCTGCATCTGGAGGTGTAAATGTCTGTGATGGTGGGGAGACTGACTCCAACAGACTTCTGTGCAGCCTTCACCACTCTCTGCAGAGCTTTTCTTTCTGCAGCTGTGCAGCCTCCATGCCACACGTTGATGCTGGAGCACAGGATGCTCTCCACTGCACACCTGTAGAAGGAGGTGAGGACTGGGCTGCTCAGACCAGCTCGTCTCAGCCGTCTGAGGAAGTAGAGTCTCTGATGACCTTTCTTGATCAGGCTGGTGGTGTTGTTGCTCCAGCTGAGGTTATCATTCAAGTGTACACCCAAGTACTTGTAGCTGGAGACCACACAGTTTCTCCAACCTTAAGATGTACAAGGAGCTAAGATATTTTTTCTGCACAATACTATTTCAAGAGATCTGAACATTAGACACCTAATAAGGAGCTTACCTAATAAGATAACTTTAAACAAAAGAAAGCATCTATTCACACTCAACACATGACACCGTTACAGTCTAAAACACAACCCAGAAAGTCTTTCACACACACTGTGAAGAGATATAAAACAAGCATTCTTTGGGCAGACTGCTGTCCATTCTCCTTTGACCCCAGCAGAGATTTGCTCTGCTCCTTACCCTCACATCACACCGAACATCCCTCACCACCACAGGCAGTGGTGCGCCCATGGCTCGCACCATCAATCTGTGCCAATTCCTGCCCTTCTGATTAATGATGATCTGCACCAAAGGGCTTTGGGACAGGAGAAGGGAATAGGTGCTGATGTTTTCATCACTTGCGTCATGCCATGATGCCACAGTGCCACACCATTGCAAATAGGAGCTGTGGTTCAAGAGGGCAANCAGAACTTTACAGCACCGGGCCGATCACATCCCCACGAAGACAGAAGGGAAGAAAAAGGAACAGAAACACATTGAAAAATCTCTCCAAACATGTGGATATCCTAACTGGGCCTTTGTCAAGTCAGCGAGGAAATTTCCAAAACACAATAAGGAACAGAAAAAGGAGAACAGACGAAAAAACATTGTCATCCCTTATGTTGCTGGACTATCAGAGAATTTCAGAAGGATTCTCAACAAACACAACATCCCAGTACATTTCAAACCCAGCAGGACTCTCAGACAGAGGCTGGTCCACCCAGTACATTTCAAACCCAGCAGGACTCTCAGACAGAGGCTGGTCCACCCGAAGGACAAAACACCTACACACAAACAGAGTGGTGTAGTGTATGCAGTCCAGTGCAGCGAGGACTGTCCAGACTTATACATTGGGGAAACTAAACAGCCAATCCACAGAAGAATGTCTCAACACAGGAGAGCAACCTCCTCTGGTCAAAACTCAGCTGTTCACCTACACCTCACAGACAAGGGACACTCTTTTGAGGACCAAAATGTACATATTTTGGACCGAGAGCACAGGTGGTTTGAGCGAGGTGTGAAGGAGGCGATTTATGTAAAAAGAGAGAAACCATCGTTAAACAGAGGAGGAGGTCTAAGATTTCAACTTTCTAAAACTTATAGTGCAGCCCTGGATTTGGTCCCCAGGCGTCTCACACCTGATGAGAACAGAGGAGCTTTGTTTGTGAATTAGACCAACAAAGACTTTGACAGGTCCCTGTTATCAATGTGTGAAGTGTGGTTTTTGTCAATTTACATACAGTAGGGTGTGTGTGTGTGTTTTCTGTAAGCTCTGCTTTCACACACAGAACTTTGAATGGGTCACAGCCACGTGTTATCCCAAGTATGTGTGTGTGTTAGCTTCCAATTTACCTAGTTTGGTGTGCACCAGTGGCCCAGCTTTGCTTATAACTTCTCTCTCCCTCTCACAGTCTCCAATTGAGAAAGCTTATCGGATGATGAGCGAAACGTCTTGTTTGTTACAAATAAAGTCCAGTTGTTCTGTATTGAACGCCTTTTTTGATTTTATCATGTCCTGGACGACTGAGAATCTACACCAGCACATGTATGCCATGTTGGGTCAATGGTCTAAGTCTTAGGCTTTAAGAGATGTCTTTTGATGCGGGAGACCCGAGTTCGATTCCCGGTCTCGGAATTTTTGTGGTATTACTTTCTTTTTTTTAAGCCTTTTGTTTTGGATAGATCGAACCAAGCAACAACAAAGAATAAACATGTAGATGTATTTATCTATCCCACCCGATCTATCCAAAACAAAAGGCTTAAAAAAAGAAAGAAAGTAAAACCACAAAAATTCCGAGATCGGGAATCAAACTCGGGTCTCCCGCATCAAAAGACATCTCTTAGAGCCTAAGACTTAGACCATTGACCCAACGTGACGTACATGCTTTGCATACCTTCCGCACTATATTAAAAGAAATACAATGAGATAGTTTCGAACAAGTGTAAAATATTCTTAAAATAAATAAGTCAAAATACACAAATAACTATAGTGCCATTCCGAAAACTATAATATGCTTTATGATTTGTTCTTTGTTCGACTGCCTCTAGTGGTCTGGAGCACTTCTGTTGTAGCTTTCCTATTTGCAGGTCGCTCTGTGTTTCCAGGTCGACCGTCTTTGGGAGAGCGATTTATCTTTTGCAGTGCGTCTCATCTTTTGCAGTACGTCTCATCTGTTGGAGCGCTGTTTTCTTTTTTGCGTGCGGTATAAATTGAATTCATTATTATTATTATTATTCTCCTATTACTAATCAACACACCTTTTCCCTTTCACTAATCACCCCTCCCTACTTCCTGTTTACATCAGTCCATTATCAAATCCTTTGTTTACAAATACAAGCAAGCAACTCCATCCTGATTTTAAACCAGCAATCTTTATTTATTTGTAATAACTTATAATTTCAGTGTATTAAACTTTGTGATATATTGCCATCTGCAGCATTTCTTGTTAAAAAATACTGGTACAACAAAAACATATAACCAGTGCTTAATTTGAACCGGATCATGCCGTAACAAAATCCAGGAACTCTCTCATTTTGACAGGGTGCGTTCCGGCAACTGTTTGCTTTAATAAAAATCTCAAAGTGCTAGAGAGAAAGGATTGACAATTCTGAACCAGCTCCTAATAAAACAGTTTTGTACTTGCTCTTTGAGAGACACCTCTTTGAAGAGATTTTTGTGAACCGAAAATGGCGTCTCTTTTTGGTGAACTGAGCCAAATTATCTGGATCATAAAAAAGAGCTGTAGTTCCCATCAATAGTTTTAGCTAACTCCGGTTACAAGGCTAATTGGAAGGACTGCAGGAAAGCAGGATGCAACGTATTGCCTGCATTTGTAAAAAGAGAATTTGACAATGGACAACAGTACTGTATCTGGGAAGTACATGTTAAGGGAGGGGTAATTAGTGAATTGGAACAGGTGTGTTGATTAGTACTAGGACACAGATGGCATGTGAAGAGCTGATTGATCTCCACATATTTTTCCTGTTTAAATAAAACTACTGGTTCTGTTTGATAAAGCCGTTTGTAACATGTGTAAAGTGAAAGGTACCGTATTTTTCGGAGTATAGGTCGCACCTTTTTATCATTTTTTTTCATGGTCTGAGACCTATACTCAGGTGCGACCTATATATGGCTTTTTATCACTTTTGGCGAAACAATTTTTTAAATCCAGCTCATTTCACAATTACGTTCATTTATTAAGGAAAAGTTCAGCTCAGACACATATTTGCTATAATTTTTATCAAACAAATAATTGTTTTTAAGTGTTAATCTTCTTAAAAGCCTTGCTGTGTGCTCCTGTGGCAGACATTTGCAGCAGAGCTAAACGTAGGTGCGACCTATACTCCGGTGTGACCTATCTAGGGATTTTTCCAATCTATTGGTAATAATTAGACAATGCGACCTATACTCCGAAAAATACGGTAAGTTCCCGTTTTTAAACCATCAACCAACTTCCTTCAATCAGCTCCTATTCCCCTTTTTTGACTATTCCCCTTTTTTGACTTCAAAATCCCCCCTTTTCCCACTTTGCTGCACTCCTGTTGACCTATGCAACAATCAATTCTTCACTGAAATGTGAGCTTCGTCTTTGAGAATCCACAACGTCCAAGAAGAGTTGATCAAATAAAACGTGCCTGTATAGCGTTACTCCAGCTGGGCTGAAACAAAGCAACATCCAGCAACAGCCTGAGTGTCTCTCAGGAGACAAGAGGCTTCAGATGACAGCATTACCACCGCTGCTGCAGCTGCTAAAATTATCTGAATGAAAATGGAGCTAATCTGTCACCCTTCACAGGGACTCTGCATCGATTTAGGGACATAAAAGGAAACAACACGCTCTCCTCTTCTGACAGAGAAAGACATGATGGATGAAGAAGAAAATAGAGGCAGGTGAAAAGTCTAAAACTTGCAGTAATAAGCCAGAGAGCACAATCACACATCAGATTAGCTAAAATTACTATATTGTTAGTGTTCAGCATGACGTGCAAACACACACACACACACACACACACACACCTCAGTGTAAAGTGATACAGTTTAGTGGGTTTGAGTTTTAAAGTAATCCCTTCTGGGAAAGCATGTCAAAATAATTTTTCTCATAACTTATTACAGATTTTTTTAAAGTTTTTGTGTAAGCTGATGGAGCAAAAGTCCCACCATAAGTGGAACACAAAGCTGGAGCAGTAAGTCCATTCTAAATGGTTAATAACTGCAACCATAACAGCAGCATGATTACACACCAGATCGTTTTTCATAATTATGGTGAAGTTGCGATATAAATCTTGTCACATCATTCCTGGAGGCTCTTTATTTTTCTAGACCTAAACAATGTGGTTATATATCTCATTAGAGCAGTTCAGTGTCACGGTTCATCACTTTGTTGAGCTGCGGTACGTTTCCTCACAAATAAAAAACTGAAAGCAAGAATGATTTTGCAGAAAATGTTGCCACATACATTAATAAATGCCAGACAGCACACATTTATGAATATTATTTAATATTCCTAAACTCTGGGGCTATAGGGTGTATTATTGCAAAAATGTCATACAATCTTTCAATGGCTCATCAGACTGAATGGTGGAAGTGTGTCATCATATATGCTTTCAGTAGCTCACTCCCAGAGGACCACACTTCCTGGTCTGTCTTTGTCTGTTTTGCTCTCTGGCTGGCTGACATTTAGCAGTGCTGAAGGCAGATGGAATAGAGGGAGTTATAGAAAGGATTCTCCCCCAAAATGGGACAGAATGAGCCTCCTCTTACTCTCCAAGGACCTGACCAGGCCACACGCTTTGGAAATCACAAAGGTACTCAACCATTCAAAGAGACAAGCATTTTAAATCTGTGCAGAAGCAACAGAGTGTTCCACTTGGACCAGAAACATTTAGAATAAAAGAGCCTCTGGAGATTCTTTTAGCATATGAAAACAATAAACTTGAATTGTTGATTATTCAGTGTAATGGATCTAGCACTCCTTGAAGGAATACACATTGCCGGTTTTAAATAAATATTTTGAACGGTCATTTAGCACTGAGAGTATGGTAAATGGACTGTACTTAAATAGCGCCTTTTTATCTTATTAAGATACTCAAAGCACTTTACAACACAATCTGTACCCTCATTTACCCATTCATACAGAACTCTACTAGATCTGTACAAAGAATAATCAGTACTTTATCACATTCATACACCAATGGGACACACATCGGAGACAATAAGGGGTTCATTGTCTTGCCCAGGGACACTTGGGCATGTGACTGCTGGTGGAATCAAACCCCCAACTCTTGCATTGGAAGACGACAGCTCTAACCACTCAGCCACAGCCGCCCACTGTGTGTTGAAGCTGAAGCTCAAGTCCTACCACACCAAATGTTAGCATGATATTTGTGAAACTGATGGAATTGAAACAATTTTTGTGTTTCCATAGATTAATAATTGTTCCCTGTCGTGAAGCAAAAGAAATTGGAAATATTGGGTCACTCCACTGGAACTACTCATGAGCAGTCTAAACAACACTAAAGTCTGGTTAAAACTAAGTGTTCTGAATTTAAATAAAAATAAAACTGAAGTAATCAGCTTTGGTAAATGCAATGCCCTTGACACTCTTGGCCCCTTGGCTTCATACAGCCACTCCACTGTCAGGAATCTGGGAATTATTTTCAATAGTACTTTTCAAATACAGATAAATGCAGTGAAATCCAGTTTCTTCCAACTAAGACTCAAAGCCCAGGTGAAGTCTTGTCTCCCTTTCAGAGACCTTGAAAAGGTTATTCACACTTTTATTACTTCTCGTTTGGACTACTGTAATTCATTGTATGTTGGTTTAGATAAATCATCTTTGCATCATTTACAAACCGTCCACAACGCAGCAGCTCGTCTTTTAACATCAACTAGAAAACATGAACACATAGCCCTGTTCTGGCTTCTCTACACCTGCTTCCTGTCCACTTCCGGATTGATATTAAGATTTTATTGCTTGTTTTAAAATTTCTGGCCCCATCATATTCATGTGATCTTCTTAACATCTACACTCCAGTAAGAGCACTCCGGTCTACTAACTCTTAGAAGTCCCCAAATCCAAACTGAAGTCCAGAGGTAATTGTGCTGTTGCGGTAGCTGCTCCAAGACTGTGGAAAAATTTACCTGATAATTTAAAGACTGCTGAGACTGTTGAGACTTTTAAAATCTTTGACTCAAGATGATCGACTCATCTTTATTCCTTGGCATTTGATCCATGCAGAGTCTGAGAACAAGTTAGAGCTGATTATTATTGTTGTTGTTGTGTTGTATTTTATTGTTAACTTTATGTTTATTGAATGGTACAAGAGGTATTTTTTGCTCTTTTTCATCTGACTTAACTATAAAGCACTTTGGTCTGTTTTTGTTGTTTTTATGTGCTATAGAAATAAATTGACATTGACCATCCGTCCGTGTTGTGAGCATGATAACTTGAAAAATAAAGTGAGGTAATGACTTCCATTTTGGTGTGTGGCTGCATAGACGTAAGAAATGTCACTTACTTCGCAGTTTGACTTTTGCTGACTCGCTCTTTCGCGGTTTTTCAAAGTAAGATTAACCCCCGACCTACGAACGAGTTCGGGACCTAAGAACCGTTCGCAGCTCGATCCTGTCGTAGGTAGGGGGTGAAAATTGCGTCCCGTTCGTAGGTCGTTATTTCGTTCGTAGGTCGCGGAAATACCGCTAACGGTGCGCCGCGCACACATTTAACAGCATGAGACTGACATACTGGGCCATAAACATGCACAGAACTTTATTTACAAACACTTATCTAAACCATTACACCACACATTCATCCATAAACACACACAGTAACTGTACATCAGTAACTTCACATCAGAACTGCAGGAAATCACATCAGCAAAATGATGTCAACAATCACACATGAACACTTCTCAAAGTGCAGCTTTTAACATCACAACAGCAGCAAATCAGGGACTCCCATCAGCAAAATGATGTCAACAATCACACATGAACACTTCTCAAAGTGCAGCTTTTAACATCAGAGCAGCAAATCAGCAGGAACTGACATCAGCAAAATGATGTCAACAATCACACATGAACACTTCTCAAAGTGCAGCTTTTAACATCAGAGCAGCAAATCAGGGACTCCCATCAGCAAAATGATGTCAACAATCACACATGAACACTTCTCAAAGTGCAGCTTTTAACATCAGAGCAGCAAATCAGGGACTCCCATCAGCAAAATGATGTCAACAATCACACATGAACACTTCTCAAAGTGCAGCTTTTAACATCAGAGCAGCAAATCAGGGACTCCCATCAGCAAAATGATGTCAACAATCACACATGAACACTTCTCAAAGTGCAGCTTTTAACATCAGAGCAGCAAATCAGCAGGAACTGACATCAGCAAAATGATGTCAACAATCACACATGAACACTTCTCAAAGTGCAGCTTTTAACATCAGAGCAGCAAATCAGCAGGAACTGACATCAGCAAAATGATGTCAACAATCACACATGAATCCATAAATCCATCAGCAGCATCACATCTATCAGAAGCATGTTGCAACCATCATGTTTTTGAAACCAGTGCGTTGATGAGTGTCCATGTGCATGAGAAAGAAGTCCATGAACTCAGAAAAAGCTAGAAGCAGCAGAAAAATGAAACAAAATTGCCTTACTTTGACTGAAGTGTAGGTAGACAGATGTTTTTCTCATGATCAAACCTGCATCTGATGGAACTGCTTAGCCATTGCTCAACAATGAATGTTGGGAGCATTTTAGGCCAGCTGTTAGTTCAGGCAGGTGTCAGTTCAGGTCTGTGGTCCTGATGTGAGCAGGTCTGTGCATCACATGAAGTTTTTTTGGTTTTTGGCAGCAGTCATTTAGGCAGAACGACACAAAGGTGATGGTTTGCCTTCTCGCAAATCACAGACATGCCAACTGGTATTCGGCGTTGCGTGTTGTCCTCCAGCCATAGCACAAGCAACCGTTCCATCTCTACTATTCTACCCGTCCTC
Source organism: Garcialebias charrua (assembly GCA_038048925.1). NCBI lineage: Eukaryota > Metazoa > Chordata > Actinopteri > Cyprinodontiformes > Rivulidae > Garcialebias > Garcialebias charrua. The sequence continues at coordinate 2,772 of JBBPBX010010262.1, read as the reverse complement.
TGTTTTGTAATGATGGTGGACTTCATGGGGGCTGAAGCACGCACTTGCTGCAAAATGCGCTCTTTGTCCGCCACTATCGTCCCCACAGTCGACCTCGGTAAATCTAGCCTCTCTCCTATTTTAGATGGTGTCATGCCCTGATCAGACATTTTTATTATTTTTGCCTTCGTCTCCAGCGTGATTGTTCTGCGAGGTTTTTTCCCCTCTGCCGCGGCCGCGGACTTTCCAGGTCTCTTCGGAGCCATTCTTCGTACGAGCTAACGTGCTAACTCCTAAGGAGCAAAAATTAAAATTAATGCTAACGTTCATAAATCAATGCAAACGTTTGCTTTCGTCTAAAAATATTTCTTTGAGTACATTTAGTACTGGACCGTACCTGCCCGTTCGATGACCCGTCGAAAAATACAGTAGCGTCGAAAATTAGCTAACGTGCTAATTCCTAAGGAGCAAAATTTAAAATGAATGCTAACGTGCTAACCCTTTAACCGCAGCAGTGTTTTATCTTATTAAAAAGTTCTAAAAAATAAATAAAAACATGGAGCGCTGGTCCTGAACCCACAACTGCACCAGGAAATATTTAGAGATCACACATCCACGTAGGACACTAGTTTAATTCGCTCGCTCGTGACAAATTCATTAATTTCCTCATGAAGCCGGCTCAGCTTTTTATTCTCTCCCCGTGACCTGTCAATCAATTCAGTGACAGGTCGGGAGTAGAGAATAAAAAGGCAGCCGACAGCTTTAACCGCAGCGGTGTTATATCTTATTAAAAAGTTCTAAAAAATAAATAAAAACAGCGCGCTGGTCCTGAACCCACAACTCTACCAGGAAATATTTAGCGATCGCGCATCCACGTAGGACACTAGTTTAATTTGCTCGCTCGCGACAAATTTATTAGCCCCTTTCATAAGTCAAACCCACGCTATTCCCGCACAGACCAGTCCGGCTTTAATCCTCCTCGGGTCATTCATAAGACCACAGTTGAAGGCGGGTAGGTCCCGCTCAAATAAACTTGTTCAGAAATGAAGCCTCCAAAAGAGGCGTGGAGCTGAGCTGAACTGGGCCGCAACGTATTTATTGTGAGACAGACGTCAGACGTGTACAAGTTGTCGTGTCGTGTCATTTTTAATATTTCCTCAGTAATAAATGTACAGCTGGCTGCACTGATCAGCGCGTGCACAGACAGCACCACCTCCGCTGCTCAGAGAGAGGAAAAGAAAAAGTGAAACTAACTTTCACAAGTAGTCGTCTTGTGTCATTTTTAATATTTCCTCAGTAATAAATGTACAGCTGGCTGCACTGATCAGCGCACGCACACAGAGAGCAGCACCACCTCCGTTGCTCAGAGAGAGAAAAAAAAAAAGAAAAGCGAAACATTTTTAATATTCCCTTGTTAATAAATCTGCCTGTTGATTAATCCTACGGTCGCGTCTAGTGGCGGCTCAGCGGCGCATCAGAGGCGAGTAAAATTAACTCGCTATCCGCCTTGGTGTTTTTTCTGAATGCTCGTTGGAGGACTGAACACGCATCAAACACGGACTGAGCTGTCTTATGAAAGGGGCTATTAATTTCCTCATGAAGCCGGCTCGGCTTTTTATTCTCTCCCCGTGACCTGTCAATCAATTCAGTGACAGGTCGGGAGTAGAGATTAAAAAGGCGAGCCGACAGCTTTAACCGCAGCGGTGTTGTAAAAAGTTCTAAAAAATAAATAAAAACATGGAGCACTGGTCCTGAACCCACAACTGCACCAGGAAACCTCGCGCATCCACGTAGGACACTAGTTAAACTGCAGTTTTAACTCTCACTCTCATAAGCCTCCATCGCGAACTCACTCCTGCCTTCTGAGTGGAGCCTGTATTTACGTCACTCCGGACTTCGGCAATCTTCGGCCGGGTTTCCGGATGTTTCTGGGACTACGTTGTTTTTTTGTTTGTTTTTTACACTCGCCTGGCCCAAATGCAAAAATGAAAATAGACATCATATTCTACTACAGTAATTGTCCAATATGGTGAATTGTTACTGTCACGGTGGGTGTTGTCCAGGAAAAGTTAAGCTCAGAAACACTTTTGCTATAATGTCAGCTAAGATATATATTTTTGTAAGGTGTATATCTTGTTAAATTTTCAAGAAATGAAGCGTTCCCACCCGTGCGGGTGCACGTAGCAAAACTAATTTTTTAATCCAGCTGATCGTGCATTTATTATGGAAAAGTTGAGCTCAGAAACACTTTTGCAATAATGTTAGCAAACACATATATTTTTATAAAGTGTTTGGCTTTTAAATAAAATTATTATTATATCTTGTTAAATTTGAAAGAAATGAAGCATATCCGCTCGCTGCGCATGCACGCTTCGCATGCACGCTTTGTAGCACCGATGTAGCAAAACTATTTTTTTAAATTCAGCTGATTTGACTGGTACGTGCATTTATTAAGGAAAAGTTCAGTTCAGACACATCTTTGCTATAATTCTCAGCAAACAAATAATTGTTTTTAAGTGTTAATCTTGTTAATGTCCTACCGTGCACGCTCCTGTGGCCATTTCTGGGTTGTCACCGCTGACGCGTAACATTTGCGATGTGTCAGCGGTGACGCATAATAAATGTGACTTATAAGGCAAAGCAACGTATTTATTTTAGATTTTTCTACCTGGATTATTGAGCATGCATCAGAGTATTGAGCATGCTTTATGGATTTTTCCACTTTATTGGACATAATTGGACTGATGCGACTTATAGGGCGGTGCAACTTATCGGCCGGAAAATACGGTAAAT
>JBBPBX010010261.1:0-54925 GCA_038048925.1 Garcialebias charrua | reverse complement strand
GACATTGTCTCACTTTATGCCGTGACCCACAGCGCTTACAGCTGATAATGCAATCCTCTTGCAGCTGCCTCATCTGAGCATGTCGTATCTTCTGGCAGGACACTGCTCCAACTGCTGCAGCACCGTCACTGAACTGTGAAGTCGGTCCTGTTGAAAGTTCAGAAAAAGTCCTCACTTGCTGCAGAGACAGTTCACTTGCCCGACACATCTTTACAGCTGTTTCCAGGGTCAGTTCCACTTCTCTCAGCAGTCTCTCTCTGAGCTTTCCATCACGCACACCAAAGACGATCTGGTCTCTGATCATAGAGTCCTTTAGCAGGCCAAAATTGCATGACTGAGCCTTTCACCTTCAAATCTGTCAGAAAGTTATCAAAGGGTTCATGCTGGGTCTGCATTCGGGAACGAAACACATATCTCTCATAGCATTCATTCTTCTTGGGAGAACAGTGAGCATCAAATTTACTCAGCACAACATCCAACTTTTCTTTGTCTTCTGCTTCATCAAACACAAAAGTGTTGTAGACTTCCAAAGCCTGTGCTCCTGCTATGGTCAGCAACATTGCTACCTTTCTGGCATCCGGCTTTGTCTCCAAACCCATTGCAGACATATAGTTGAAAACGTTGTTTGAAGGCACGCCAATTTTCATCCACGTTTCCCGTCAGCTTCAAGCTCTCCGGTGGTTTCAGGTCCATGGCTGCCACTCAGTTCACTCCTGACACCATGTTATATTTGTGTTTGAAATTAACCAGACGTTGTGTATCTTCCAGACACTTTTATTAAAGTATCTTTTGTGAAGCTGCTCACACAGGTTGCTCACAGGTGTTTCTCCTCAACTCACTACTTCTGTTGTTATTTTCTTTACATTTATGCATTCACATAAACTCATGCTTGCCATCTAGTGGACAAACATAATTCATTCAATCATTACAGCACTCTGTGTTCCAGAAAGGTAGAAGGGTAGAAATGTCCAACAAGGCTTGGTGAAAAAATAGCAGAAAGTAACAAAAAAGGCTCAAGGAGCAAAAAGTACGAGGAGCAGCGGCAGCCAAGGTGCGCCCGCGTCCGCTCACACAGGTGCTGTTCAAAAGGAAGGCTAGAAGAAAAATAAGCATTAGCTTAAACTGTTTTAAATGTAACATCAGATCACCTTTTTTATGTAAACAGAGGCACCTAATACTACTGTAGCTTTTGTTTGTGAGACGGTCACGCCCCTGGTAGCTGCGCTGTGACGTGAAATGCGCATTAGCCAATGAAACGCGGCCCTGTGGGCGGAGCTTGGTAAGGTCCATTAGACAAACAGTTCGGTAGATGGATTTTTTTTTATTGTTCATTATCTGGATAATAACGCCCTTTAGAAGAAATAAAAACTACTTGTATATTAATATAAATAGTAAATACACTGTATACTTAGCTTAGAATTTAGCTTACCGGTAGCTACAAAGTGTTAATTTGTCTCATTATCTAAAACTTAAGGAATATTTAACTTTCCACGTCCCACATAATATTATACAATTTATGGGGGAAAAAATGAAGAAATGCATAATAGGTAGGCATGTAACGAGATCTCGTTGTACGAGATCTCGCGATATTAAACTCCCGCGATATCTCTCGTTGAGAGGTAACGTTGTCTCGCGAGATGCTAATGCTAGCGCTAGCAGAGCCCCTAGCAAGTCAGCGTCACGGACAGCATGGCTTCGCCGGATGAAGTTGCTATAGAAGACGCCCCAACTACTGATGGAGGGTCTCGGTGCCGCAGACGAGACGCCTCTACATTGATGGAGTGTCCCAAACTGCCGACGCTGCCCCGAATGTAAAGACACGCGTGTAAACACCGGTGTGACGGTGTTGCCAGATAGAGTCCCACCCACCCAAAGCACTCTTTACCCGCAAAAGGCAGAAGGAAAATCGCGGTGAACCGCCCAATCTGGCAACACTGGTGAGTGACGGCTGCAGATTCAGCGCTGATGCGGATATTATGTTCAATTTTTGTTAAGTCCTGCGTGAATATCTATTTTTTTAACAAAGTTGAACGTTCTAAGGTCTAAGGAGATTCAATCAGTAAAATGAAGACATGTTAAAACAGAATAAAAGCCTTTTTGCGGCATAAAACCGATCTTTGAAGTTTTCTTGAACTAATGTTAAAATCTCGTCTCGTTCTCGCAAGATCTGTGATTTTCTCGTCTCGTCTCGTCTCGTGAGTTTTGTGTATCGTTACACCCCTAATAATAGGTCAACTAATATTCAAGTAATATAAATTAAAACCTGGCTTCTGATCTCAGCCTTCTCTCTCTGGAGGCTACTGTCAAAAAGGAAAAAGGAAAACCTTCAAAGCAATGTGTTTTCTGTGTAAAATGAACTTGTTTCTTTTTATCTCTCAAACATATCTGTACTTTAGACAAGTTCATTTAAATTATGCAACAGCAGGATTGTCCTAAATTAATTTTCTGCAAAGAGTTGAGTGCAAAAGGAAGGCTAGAAGAAAAATAAGCATTAGCTTAAACTGTTTTAAATGTAACATCAGATCACCTTTTTTATGTAAACAGAGGCACCTAAACATCAATTTTAAAAGGAAAATACAAATGTACTTCACAAATCTTGAAATTTTAAAAAGCTTAAATAAATTGTAAAAACAAATGTTTAATTAAAAAAGCACATGAGCTAGATTACCGTAGACAATAAAAAAGCAGACAAATGGCTGTTGAGCTTGTGTGTGATCAACACTGACAGGTCTTCAGATAGTTAATCTTCCTAATCAATCAGAATATATTTACAAGTCAACCAACTGAGACATTATTAAAATCCCCACTCCTTTTCTTTAGATTCTTCTTGTAGAGGCTGTTAATTTATTGTTTCTACTCATGTGGGTTATCTCACATTTAAAATTCTGTTTGTTACTCCTCTGCCTGTCTCCAATTTTTATCAGTCTAAAAGTAGCTTGGACACAGCTGCACAGGGGGTTGAGGGAAGGAGAGGGTCAGAAAATACATTTAAAGTAGAAATAGAGGCCTAAAGAATGGGAAAACACTGAAGGACAGAGAAAGGAATCAGTGTCAGCAACCGACAGAATTAGGTACAAACAGTGAAGCATGGTGCAGTGATGGACAAATCTGAGGTAAAGATACTAATCTAAAGATACAAACCGGATTCCAAAAAAGTTGGGACACTAAACAAATTGTGAATAAAAACTGAATGCAATGATGTGGAGATGGCAAATGTCAATATTTTATTCGTAATAGAACATAGATGACAGATCAAAAGTTTAATCTGAGTAAATGTAACATTTTAAAGGAAAAATATGTTGATTCAAAATTTCACAGTGTCAACAAATCCCAAAAAAGTTGGGACAAGTAGCAATAAGTGGCTGGAAAAAGGAAATTGAGCATATAACAAACAGCTGGAAGACCAATTAACACTAATTAGGTCAATTGACAACATGATTGGGTATAAAAAGAGCTTCTCAGAGTGTCAGTGTCTCTCAGAAGCCAAGATGGTAAGAGGATCACCAATTCCACCATTGTTGCGCAGAAAGATTGGTGTTGCCCAGCATAAAATAGCAAATACTTTTGAGTTATCATCATCAACCATCAAAAGATTCAGAGAATCTGGAACAATCGCTGTGCTTAAGGGTCCAGGCCGTAAAACTTTACTGGATGCTCGTGATCTCCGGGCCCTTAAACGTCACTGCACTTCAAACAGGAATGCCACTGTCAAGGAAATAACAGAATGGGCTCAGGAATACTTCCAGAAAGCATTGTCAGTGAACACAATCCACCATGCCATCCACCGTTGCCAGCTGAAACTCTACAGTGCAAAGAGGAAGCCATTTCTAAGCAAGCTCCACAAGCTCAGACATTTGCACTGGGCCAGGGGTCATTTAAAATGGAGTGTGGCAAAATGGAAGACTGTTCTGTGTCAGATGAGTCACGATTTGAAGTTCTTTATGGAACACTGGGACGCCATGTCATCCGGACCAGAGAGGACAAGGATAGCCCAAGTTGTTATCAACGCTCCGTTCAGAAGCCTGCATCACTGATGGTATGGGGTTGCATGAGCGCTTGTGGCATGGGCAGCTTGCATGTCTGGAAAGGCACCATTAATGCAGAGAACTATGTTCAGGTTCTAGAACAACATATGCTCCCATCTAGACGTCATCTCTTTCAGGGAAGACCCTGCATTTTTCAACAAGATAATGCCAGACCACATTCTGCAGCAATCACAACATCATGGCTACGTAGGAGAAGGATCCGGTACTGAAATGTCCAGCCTGCAGTCCAGATCTTTCACCTATAGAGAACATTTGGCGCATCATAAAGAGGAAGGTGCGACAAAGAAGGCCCAAGACGATTGAACAGTTAGAGGCCTGTATTAGACATGAATGGGAGAGCATTCCTATTTCTAAACTTGAGAAACTGGTCTCCTCTGTCCCCAGACGTCTGTTGAGTGTTGTAAGAAGAAGGGGGATGCCACACAGTGGTAAAAATGGACTTGTCCCAACTTTTTGGGATTTGTTGACGCCATGAAATTTTGAAACAACATATTTTTCCCTTAAAATGATACATTCTCTCAGTTTAAACTTTTGATCTGTGATTTGTGTTCTATTCTGAATAAAATATTAGATGTTGGCACCTCCACATCATTGCATTCAGTTTTTATTCACAATTTGTTTAGTGTCCCAACTTTTTTGGAATCCGATTTGTATAAAGAGCTTTAAGGAACCTTGAAAACAGAATTTTCCTAATGCAACAAAACAACAAAAATTCTAATAACTTGCCCACACAATACAAATGGTTATCAAAGCAGGCAAAAGGTCGACATTTAGAGTTGACGGTACAAATCTGATTATTCCTTCATTATGCAGCTCGTGTGGGAAGGTCAGACTGCGGACGTAACAGTGAAAACAAAATCTTTACAGTCACAAAGAATGGAGACATTCATCCAAATGCATGTCTTTCCAGTAGCAAATGCTTGGCAGCAACATTTAAAGTCACTGAACACATCAGCGTCACCAACCTACACCCTGATGCTCATGGGAACGTTTGAAACAAATGACTAGTGGAACCATAAATCCTAACAAACTGTGTTTGCAGGAGCAAAGGTCTCACCTGGGGGCGTGCATGCCTCCACTGATGACTGAACTAGCACTGATCGCCTCTTTGAGGGCATGGGCATCTTCCTCTCTTTGTACTTTGCCAAAGCTGCTTGGACCGCCTCCGTGTGCAGATCTAAGAGAACACATCCACATGGTTAAACGTGCATAACAGGATCACTTAACATGGAAAATTTAAGGAAATTGGGGCTTTTACATTTTTTTTTACCTGATCTGAAGCGTTCATCCCGGGCGTTGGCAGCCCGGGACCTGTTCTGTTTGGAAACTGGAAGAATAGCTTGGGAGGAGGCCTGGACTCTGTTGTCGATTTGCAGAGATGGGTCTACACCTGGAGAGAAACAGCACCACAGCAGGTAGAGAACAGATTAGAGCTGCATAACTGAACAGAAAGCAACAGTGCTAAAAGTTGCTCAACTAAATTAAGTATTCACATGCTTAATGTAATCCCTTCTTAGGCTGGTCTCCTTTAATATAATAACTTGGTACTGAGGGAGTATACACTTTAATTAATCCAGCCTATAATGAAACTTTCCAACAGGCTTCAAGTTTTCAGAGCAAAGCAAATTTCACAGATTTAAGAGAGGGAGGTGATTCAGCTCTGAGAGTTCAAACTTTACCTCATTGTGTTAATAGTGTGAACGTTTATGAAGCATTCACACTATTGTGATCCACTTTTCTTCCGTATGTTTTTCTGCATCTTTCTCGTTCCACAATTTTTGTACTATTTCAACAAATCATAAATCAAAAACATTCAGCTCTTTCAGGAGAAAGGTGCTATGACTTTTGTGTTGGTGCAACTTTAGCTTTTTGAAATATTTAGCCTTTTCTGCAACTTTTTTCCCTCATTGAAAACGAATTGAGCTCATTTTACATCCTTCAAATCTTTAGACCCGTTTTCAACCTTTTACTGCTCCTTTCACATTTTGTTTGTTTCTTTCAGCTTTCTTCTGCAAATGTGCACTGTTTTCAGATACGTTCAGCTACTTTCAGATGTTTTGTGCTCCAGCTCCTTTCAGGTTCTTTCTACTAACAACAACATTTTTGTGCTCCTTCTAACTTCTGCTAGTTTCAGCTTTTTCTATTATTTAATCTTGTATTTAGTGTTTTATGCTCATTTGAGCCTTTTTAGCTAATTACACATTTTCTGCACTCATTTCAACTTTTTTTCAGCCCAGTTCAGTAAACATATGCTCTCTCCACTTTCTTCTGGTAATTTCAGCTTCTGTCTATTTTAGCTACTTTTCAGCTGTTTAAAAAAAAATTAATTTATTTATTTTTTGTTGTTGTCAATTTCAACTTTTTAGCTAATTTCCTCATTTTTGTGCTCATTTCTGCTTATTAAACCCTAATTCAGCAAATACAGTATGTGGTATTTCAGCTTTCTTCTGCTAATTTAGGCTTGTCCTTCTATTTCAGCTACAATACAACAAGTTTTAGCAAATTTTCAGCTGTTTTTAAGCAAATTCTCAGCAATAAGCATTCACACTGCATTTTTACAGGAAATGCAATTTCTCTAGTTGTGAACTGTAAGACTCAGACACCAATCCATCATTTTCAATTTCCAGCTCCATCAGTTACTGGATAATCAGCATCAAAGAGGAAACTAAAGATAAAGTAAGATTATATCCGATGGTCTAATGGTCCTCTTTCAGTCACTGATTTAATTTCTTCCTCTGAAGCTCCTATTGCATATGTTGTGTAATGAAAAAATAAACTTAAAATACATTCAGATGACCATCTCAAGGTATGAATGAGGTAAAATACAACTGAAATAGATGAAAGTAAAAATTCTGTCATGTAAATTTTGATTGTTAACCCTATAGGCAAGAAGAAGAAAAAAAATCTTAAAATATTTTATGATCATTTTTATTGTTCTGTTTTTGTGTTTTTTGTAACCCGACTCACTGGGCTGCATGGAGTCACTGTTTTTTCTAGTACAAAAATTAGAGGACAGACTCCTGGCACAACACATTTGTAATGATACACCTTTGTCTCTCTGGAAACTGTATTAAAACACTTTTCACTGAATCTCTCAGTGAAACACAGAACACTGATTTTATCACAAGAGACTCTTATTCCTTTTAATTTGTGTTTATTCAGAATTAATTAACAGAATAACTCTTGTCATTGTATGATCATGGTTTATGCTGTTACCAATGCTGGTCACTTCTTCATACGATGAATCAAACTGTGTCCAAAGTTGAATAATATGTCAGAATGACTTGTTCAGTTTTGTTTAGAAATGAGAAAAACAGTTTAATCAGATATTAATTTCACTGGTGACTCCTTTCTGTCTTTCTCTTAAACAATCTGCTTCTCTGTTCTTAAAACAATCCTTCACTCGTTCTGATTTAAAATGAACTCTTTGACTGGACTCTAATCCCCTCCCACTGGTTTAAAGTCAAAGTCAAAGTCAAAAAGTCAAAGTCAACTTTATTGTCAGATCTGCAATATGTACTGTACAGGACATACACAGGACCGAAATTGCGTTTCTCTCAGTCCCTCGGTGCAACAGTAAACATCTAAACATTGAAACACTGAAACATATAATAATAGACATAAGCATAAAATAGTAAAACTAACACTGTCCTGAGTTTTTTGCATAGTGGTATAAGAGTATGAAAATTTACACCAACTCTAAAACTAAAACATTAAACATTTAATGAACATAATACTGTCCTGAGTTTTTGCATACTAGTATAAAAAAAGAGTATAAAAAGTATAACTAAAATAAACTAAAGGTTTCTAGCATTGACATTTGCAAAGTGGCAAAGCAGCGTATGAGTCAATATTTAACTGACTAATTTAACTGACCAATCGGGAAGGAGAAAAGCTCTGACGTCAGATCCTTTTAAAAGTTCTAAGCTTCCTGGAACTTCCAGTGCTGGAGGAAGTTTGAGAAGCACTGACTTTCTCTTTCTGCTGTGGACGCGAGTCATGAGCCAAAGACCCCGTCCTATCAGCAAAGGGTTACAGCAAGCTGCTGTGAAACCCGAACCGAGTGTCACAGCTCCAAGCTGTGAATAAATCTCCTTTCAGAAGTCTTTATCTTGAAGAACCAAACCGGAACAATGCCGCTTCCTTGAGTCGGTCAAAGCGGGCCTCGGGAGGCGCTGTACAGCGAACACGTTGCAAAACGTAGCCGGATGGAAGAGCTGTGCACGTTTAAGGTTGGCCCTACTAGAGCTTCAGACAGAGAATCTGCGCAAAGGTAAAAAAGTCTATATACTGTATGCGCACTAGCGGACCTGAAGTCCAGTGGACGCCCCTCAAAGAGTGTGCCGTATCTGGTCGTAAATACTTCAAGATAATACACCGCTCCATCTTCCCTTCAATTTTCTTCCTCCTCCTAAACTTTTCTTTATCTTTGCCAAAACTAAGCTGAAGAACCTCCAGATATGAGTAACATGTCATCTTATTTACTAGTTTCTGTTGTACCTAGAAGTTACGGACGCGTGATTTCATCTGCTGAAGTAAATTCATAGGAAACTGATCGATCACTCAAGTTGTACATATGTTATGATGTTAAATTTTTGATTTGTTAATAAAAGATTAATCTCCTGGTGAGTCAAATATAAATTAACGTTTCATGTCTTTTACATCTCATCATCTGATCACAGATTTATCGTTTAGTCCATGAAAAACTGGTACATTTTCATCTTTAAATCACTTCTTGGTCTGCTGCCCTCATACATCTCCTCCTACATGTCTTTGCGTGAGTGCAGCTACAGTGTGCGCTCTCAGGACATGATTACCTGCAGTGTTCCGTCAGTGAGGACTGAACTTGGAAAAAGGGCCTTCTCCTATTCCGCTCCTGCTTCATGGAATATCTTACAAAAAGATCTGAAGCTCTCGAACTTGACTTCTCTAAATGGTTTTCAGAATCTGTTGGAATCCTGGCAAAAACCAATGCAGATTTGTTCCTGTCTTTGATTTTATACGTCTACCTTATAATGTTTTGCTAGTTTTTTGATACTTTGTAAAAAAAAAAAAAAAAAAAAAAAAAAAATGTTTTTCTCTTTTGTTTTCTATTGTTTATTGTTTGTTTGTTTGTTTATTGTTTAAGGAAATTCTACCATTGCTGTTCATTGTTCTTTAGTTTTAGCAGGTCGCTTTCGTAAATGAGCCCATGAGGTTCAAAAGATTTACCTGACTAAATAAAGGTTGAATGAAAAAAAAAAGAAGAGAACTCGTGATATAATAGATGCTAAGGTTGACAGGTAAACACCTGCTCATTCTTACATTTTAGTGTACAGTACAGCTCAGTAAATCTGACCGTAGATATACTAATCACATTTTACACATTTAACCAGTGACATGTTGGATTTACCTGGCTGGCCCATGAAACCCATCCAACCAGACAGCTATGAGACAGCTGGGCTTTTCAGGGGCAGCTTACTGTGGATCACTGAACTCCACACAGTCAGCAACTCTCACACACAGCAGCATCAGCAGCAACACAAACAGCTGTGCAGAGCAACATTTGCTTCAACCAAATCTGTTTTACAGAAATTTCTGCAACCGAGCATGACACAAATGAAATCAAACATAAAAAACTGCTGCAGGGCATTTGTTTGAGTTTGACACACCGCATACTAAGAGAGCAGATAGGCACATTAATAAATGTTGGTCCCCTAAATTGGACTGACGGTCCAGTCGCACACCAGCCTTTCCTCAGCTCCCTGAGGAAATATGTCTATAGAACAAGCCAGGACAACAAACCCGGTTGCCGGGCAGAACATACTTCACACGCAACATTGAGCCAATAAGAGGTCTGCTCCGTCACAACAGATATCTTTATTGGTTCGCAGCGAGCCCTGATGAATTTATATCACCTGTCTGATGCCAAGACTCAGTTACCGGTGTGGGTTATGATGATACACGTCTGTGTGTCACCTCCTAGAAAGCAAATACAGCACTTACACTACAAATCAAACTATATACAGTATTAGATCCTGAAAACTAAATACAATTTTACAACTGCAGTATATGGTATAAATAGGTCACACATGCGCAGTCAGGTCAGTTTTCCACAATCGGAATAAACTGATCAGATTAAGTGTTTACATGCACACCGTTCAGATAATGAATTGGCATAAACCCAAGGGCGTAACTTTAGGTCTAACATTGGGGGGGTTATGCTCTCTACCTATTTATTTATCGAATAAATAACTTTTTTTTATGATTCAGGATATTTTAGGGTTAAAATATATTGTAATGCTTTTACTGTGATTTACTGTGATTTACTTAACTTTCCTGTTTTCTCTGTATTTATTCTGCTCCTTTTTTGTTCCACATAGGTTCAACAAGTAAGAAAAAAACTCACTATTTTTCTGCATTTTTTTCAGCCATAACACATATTTTACATTTTTAAGATTTATTATATAACATACCTCAATTTCACAATTTTCAAAGAGTGTGTATTTACCTGGTTCACTACAGTTTAACTAGGAAAAATTACAACAAATGATTCAAATACAGCCATAATATGACAAGAGCAGAGTAAAACCCTGCATCATACCTGTCAAGTTTTGGATTTAAAAATAAAGGAAATTTTCTGCCGGGTACGCCGAGCCATCCCACTAGCCCAGGGATCTGCAACCTTTATGATCAAAAGAGCCATTTCTGCCCCTTTGTTCACTAAATTAAACGTTTCCGGAGCCACAATACCTGCTACAACTGGGATTCTCAACTGGTGGCCCACAGACCACTTTAAGTTTGTTAGAGGACAATTTTCTGACCTGTAGTTTTCTGGCCATTGTAAAGCTGAAAATATCTAACCATTTGTTGATATTTTTACATTTTAAGACTAAAAAAGACCAGATTATCATAAAGAAGGAAAAATAATGTGATCTTTCCCAATTAAAAAATAAAATAATGAACTATGCAGGTCTAGGTAAATTATTTTAATTGTGGAAAAATTAAATATCCTACTTCGAATAAATAAAGTTAACTTGTGTTTTACTCCTTCTATTAGTTATAGTATTCACACATTTGCAAAGAAAATGACAGGAAAAACTGCTAAAACTAGCCCTTTTTGTTGTTATAAGAACAAATAAAATTCAGTTTAAAGTTAGTTTTGATCAAAGCTTGGAAGAGCCACTGCTGAGGGACCAAAGAGCCGCATTTGGCTCCAGAGCCGCAGGTTGCAGACCCCTGCACTAGCCCAACCAAAGTCCAGGACCCCTTACATTTTAAGACAGGTTTACAAGAAATCTAAAATAACTACCTATCAGCCTCTTTCAAACCAGTTATGTGATCACAATCTGATATGCCTACCTTTGTGCTGGACGGATTTTTCATGCAGACGGACATCATTCCTTCCCCCATGAGAGACACTAAAGTCGCAGTTACAAATCTTACAAAACGCGTAATTGTGCCCCACCCTACTCTTCTTTAGGAAAGTAAATTCGCTGTCCCATTTTTCAAGATATTTACACGAAGTCTTAACTTTTTTGGCAGGACGCCTTCTCTCTCGTTACATTCATCCATCTCTGTGTTTTTCCGGGTTTGTGTTCCCCGCTGCCAGCAGTAACATCGCGAGAACTGCCACCGAGGCTACTGCAGGGGGCAGTTCTCGCGAGGCTAGTGACAGAGGCAAAAAAACGTGTCCCCGGCTGCTGCTGGAAGGGGGAGGAGGAGGGGAGAACCGAACGGCAGCTTTGAAGGCAGAGAGAGAGAGCAGTCTCTCACCTGCTGAAATGCGCTCCTCCTCCGCGCCGCGCGCGCACCTCCAGTTAATCCGGGAGCTTGAAATGAATGATGCCATTTTTTTGGGGGGGTTATATTGACTGGATCCAATTATTGAGGGGGTTAAATCCCCCCCATCCCCGTGTAAATTACGCCTATGCATAAACCAACACTCTCATTAGCTATGTTTACATGGGCAAAATTCTGTGACCGGATTGAAATGTGTTCTGATTGCATAATTAGATAGTACCGTTTACATGGGCACAATCCGTTCATGACGAGTGTTTACATGCAGCAGGCTTTTATTCTGATCAGAAGTTCTGACATGCGCAGAGTGGTACACTCCCCTTAAAAAAAACACCGAAGAGGAAGTTACTTTCGTGAAAACCACAGAAGAAGAAGTTACTTCCGGGACGAAAGTAAACAGACGCGCCAAAAATGGACCCGCGCCAGATTGTAATGACGGCGATGGAGTTGTTACTGCACTTCCTGATTGAGCTACAGGCAAGCAACGCATGCTTTTAGTCTTTTTTATTCGCAGTATGAGAGCGCTGGAAAAGGAAACACGTAGGGGAGGGGTGCGCAGCGCACATGCGCAGTCAGGACAGTTTCCACAGTCCAATAAAAGGAACAGATCAAGTGTTTACATGAACACCGATCGGGTTACGGATCGGCGTAAACCACCCGTTTCGTTCGGATCACAAATTAGGTCAGATCACGCCGAATACACAAAAAATAACCCGAACGTGGCGTTTACATGACGCACTTTTGTTCCGAACGGCCGTTTGATCCGATTACAGTACTTCTGTCCATGTAAACATAGCTATTCAGATTACAAATTCATTCGGATCTAGCTGAATCAGCTCAGAATAATCTGAATGGGGCATTTACATGACACATTTTTATTCCGAATGGCCGTTTAACCTAATTACTTATGTCCATGTAAACATAGCTACTACTATTAACCTTCCCACTGTTCCTTTTAAATAGTTGTTTTAAATGTTGAATAAGCACAGCCAAGTAGTCACAGCATGGTAACACCTCCACCTTTATTGCGTTTGTAGTGTCCCTTATGTTTTTCATATACCAATAATCAAAACGATGCATTTCATTCACATAAAAACTCTTCTTTGGTTTCTCTTGAACACAGTCTATCGTTTTCATAAATTTATGTCAATGCTGCTAGTCCTGCCATCTACAATGACCAGCAGAGAGAACCCTCCACCTGCTCTGCGTCAAAGAGGAGGCCAGCACCAGGTTTCTTCATGTATGAATCTCAGCTGGCCCACACACGTCTCCCACCAAGTGGGAAAAGTGCAACAGAGGCTTTACTTCCTCAGGAAGTTAAAGCATGCGCACCACCCTCACCCCCTGCTGACATACTTCTATTGGTCAGCAGCAGAGAGCCTCCCGACCGACCGCTGCACAGTTTGGTTCACCAGCTGCACGGGAGAGAACAGGAAGGTCCTGCAGCGAGTGCTGAGGGTGGTAGAACGTGTCATCTGTGCAATAACCACCAACCCTGACAGGTATTTACATGGGCTGACTTCAACAGAGAGCTAGCTGTATATTAAAGGACACGCCTCACCCTGAACATCCACCTCTCTCCCACCAACCGTCTGAGAAAACATACAGACTAATCACTAACATGCCCATGTACCAAAATAGGTTACCTTGAATGCGTTTCTGAAAATGTTCAATGTAAAACACTGGGCGATGACAGTAAAATGACATTTATGACATTTTTTATGAAGGTCAGAACGGACACATTTCACCCTATGGATATTAAAACTTAAAGTGAATTGTGCTTTAAAGATTTGCCAAGAAGTTCCAATACATCCATTCATCTCAGTTGAACTGTGTGTTTTAAGTCTGCCCATAATGATTACATCAATTAACAGCGTAAAGAAACCCCATAAGAATGACGGTGGGAGAGAAGGAACGAAATGATCCATCCAAGCTAAATACCAGTCGTCCTGACATCAGTGGAAAGCCTACAGCGAGCCGCCCACAGCAGACTCTGGTTTCCACTCAAACCTGTAAGATCAGGCCAAACTAAAGATACTGAGAAGTAAAAAACAAAGACAGCAACTCCTCTTTGGTATTCACTTCAAACGTTTACTGAATGACTGCCCAGTGAGGATCAAAATACACTTAATTGATGTATAAATATACAGTGTGCATATTTTATAGATTACCCGTAAGGCCTGGGCTCAATTGAATTATAAACTCGAAGTTCTCATCAAGGCTTAATGAAAGCTTGAGATTTTTGAAGTTTTTTTTTATTATGAGTTCCCAACTTTGTAAGCTACAGTGTAGCTATTTAACTCATTTTAAGATGTTTGTCAGCTAATCGTCATGACAATTAGCCATTTATTGAACATGTAGCCACAGGAAGAAAAACTTTGTTTAGGACAGAAAATACCCAAAAGCCTTGAATGTCTTACCTTGTATCTGTGGGATGTAAGGCGCCAACAGCTTGCTTCTTTTTTTCTCATATCCCTTCTGAGTGATGTCTCCTGTACAGACAGTGACAGACAAATGGAGGGACAGACAGAGAGAGAAAAAAGAGGAACAGGCAGGGAGGGGAGGCAGAAAGATGAGTCATTAGCCCAACCGTGCCGTGGTGTTTGGTGTGTGTTAGTGCGCTGGTATTGATGGCACCACAGGGTACCAGACACAGGTTTTGGTTAGGAAATACTGCTCCGCTCTCTCGTGCACTCAAACACACACTCTCTGAATAATAAAAGGCCTAATATATTCAACAGTGTGGACATTTTTCTCACTACATATATAATATATATAAATAAAATATCGGACGTCGGAGATTCCATTAAAATTACTCACTGATATAAAAGGCACTGTTTTTTAATATACATTATATTTTTATATAGTGTTACATCATTTTCAGCTCCCTTTTGGCATCTGCATTTGGTAGAGGCCAAATTGACAAAGACCATGTAGAATAATGTAGTATTTTAATTCCACAGCAGAGAAAGCTATGTAGTCTCTGTAAGTACCGGTAGGTCTGGGGAAAAAGATCTGTATTGGTATCGGTTATCACCTACCCCGTAAATAAGTTTTAACATAGCAGTGTCTGGAATATCAAGGAAACAAAAAAACTGCTGTCAGGGTAATAAAATACACCAAAGATAAGTCCACTCCCCACATAAAACAAAGAATTTGATTTGTTTTCCTTCTTTTTTAGGTATTTTAGTACACTAAATACAGAAAGTTACAAATAAAAGTACAGTTAAAAAGAGAGCAGGTGAAAGACCTGAGCAGTGAGAGAAGGTATGATGTATTTGCACTTAGGAGTCATTCTGAATTGATGTTATCACTTAAACTCAATGGCCCTCATGCACGAACCGTTCGTACGCACGGATTTGTTCTTATACTGTGCGTACGAGTGATTTAGGATCATTTGTGGCATCCAACAATGTTTTCGTATCCTACGAATTTATTCAGATACGAACAAAATTTACGAGTGGTCCGGACCTGTCGTATAATTTAGGAGCGTCAGTCTGCTGTCATCCAGACGGATCTTCTCCACGAATAACTTCATATTTCGTTATTTAGAAAATATTTTGGGTTTAAAAAAATCACGCACCATAATTATTCTTGACAATAGGTTATTCTGTTTGAATTAGAATTATAATTTTAAGTTTAATTTGTCTGGTGTGTCGCGCAGGCTTCAGTGAGTCGTGCGCTCCCCTTGGTCATCAAAGCCGCTCCTCATATTAACACCCAGGTACATAAAATCCCCATACACCGCCGCAGAACAAGTACGAATTAAGACTGATCTTGTGTCAAACACCATCGGAGCAATAGATTATTATATCTGATTCGAAATATAACCTGCAGAATGTGGTGGTTGCGCGCTGACCAGGAGGTGCGCGCATCATTTGTGCTGCAAAACATGTTGGCACGCATCTTGCAGCGTGGCATTTATTGTCCACCATCTCCTGACCACCTCCTGTCATGTTGGCACGCGTCTTGACCACCTCCTTGCGCAGCAAGACGCGTGCCAACATGACAGGAGGTGGTCAAGGATTGACCATCTCCTGACCACCTCCTGTCCGTGCTGCGGCGAGACGTTTGTTTGAAGCCATTTTCAGATCAAACCATTTATTCTTGATTTCTGATACTGTACGACCCACGGGACACACGACATATGCACTACAATATTAATATGAAGTTAACTGTAGTTTAGAGACATCTTAAAATGCTTCTGTTCAAAAACACATCCGACACTTGCGGGGGGTGGGGGGCAGCGGTGCGCCACGGCTCTTCTGAATAAGTGAAACTACACATTTGTTTACACTAACATTAGAAATATTTGACCATCCGACACCTGCAGGGGGGGGGGGGGTAGCCACAGCGCCACTGAGAGCAGATCTCCGAACGCGTGAAGTTCCTCCTTACTTCATGAGTTTGAATGAATGGACACTTCCTGCTGTCTGACAGCAGGAAGCGTGGCCTTATATGGTGTTTTGAGGGGTGGGAATTATGTAAATAACCTTCACGCGTGCACGCGCAGCTGTTTAGGACAGGTGGGATTCATTAAATTTACGCACTGCATTTACACACGTTTCCTCATGATAGAAGACTTTGTTGAATCTGACGTGGCATGTTCGTACGAACGCTTCGTACGAACAAAAGTAGGAGTAATTTAGGATAAAAATACGAACATTTTCGTGCATGAGGGCCAATAACTCCACACTCCACCCTGCTTTTTCTACATCTATGTTCCCAGTGGAGTTCAAGAGGGTGGATGTAAAGACAAAAGGAAATAGAGTGCAGACAATAAAGCTACCTACAGGTGACAACTTGATTAAATGTTTCCCTCCTTGCAGAGTTGTTTTTTTATTGGTTGCTCTGTAATGAAGTGTGCTCATCTGAACGTGAGTGTGCATACAAAATCTTTATTTAAACATCTTGTACTAATATTTTTCTCTCGTACATTATTTAGTCATTATTAGATGCTGTTTTTATACCTTTCTAATGTTCTTGATCAGAATGTTTTCAGGGTGATGTTTGCTTCTTCTTTCTTTTGCTCTTAAAGCTGATGTGAAGGCAGGTGTTGTTGGTCCCACTGGTTTCTGTGTGGCCCACTGGTTCTGAGTCACCAGTAACAACTGAATGCCTGCACTGTCAAATGTTCCAACAATGCATTGCTGTCCACAGGCTAAGCCGGATGACCTGACACTGACTCGTTCTGTTGATACGCTCTATGTTTACGTGTGTGTGTGAACATCAGTGGATGTCTGCGTGCGAGCCAGCGTGCCCGTTCGCTCACCGCAGCAGCCAGCCAGTTTGAAAGCCACACAATAGAGAGTCACTATTCTCTGCGACGGCTCCAAATTCTGGCCCGTGGCCTGAGAGGCCAAGCGGCCACACAGATCCATGGAGCCATGTCTCAGTAAAGCTAATCTTTTGATCTGAGCACAAACAGTTTGGTCATTAATTATTGTGGAATGGACTTGAACATCAAACAGAAGTGACCCTTAATCCTAGAAAAACAGAATAAGAGACTACAGTATGTATATGACCGTTTTTCATTTTGGCAAAAAATGGTGCAGTATCACTTTCGGCCGCTAGGGTACACCGACTGTTCCCATCTCATGTGTCCAAGGGCAGCCTCCTCTGGTCAGACTGACTCTGTCGCAGCCCGGCCTCCTGCTCTGGAGGTATGAACTACTGTTAGCTCAGTGTTTGTTAGCAAAATAAGTCAAGAACCACAGGACAGATTTTTATCAAACTTACAGAAAGTAATCACTGTATGGACATTTACAACTGACTAGCTTTATGAGATGTTTAGAGCTAAAATTCGATCTTTTAGCATCGTTGTTTGTTAGCGGTTAGCTACCGTAAACGGCTACTATTTGTCTAAATAACTCATGAACTACCGGACAGATTTTCTTTAAACTTACAGAAAGTAATTACTTGGTGGTCATTTACAAACTGTTAGCTGTATGAGATTTTTGAGCTAAAATTCGATTTATTTATAATTTATTTTCGCAGCGCACGCGATGGTTTGGAAGAAGTCAAAGCGAAACAATTTAAATCCAGCTGATTTGACCATTTCGTGAATTTATTAAGGAACCCTTGCGCTATAATGTCAGCTAAGAAATATATTTAAGCGTTTATTTAGCTAAATTTTAAAGAAATAAAGCCGTCCCACCCGTGCGCGTGCACGTAGCGAAACTACTTTTTTTAATCCAGCCGATTTGACAATCGTGTTCATTTATTAAAGGTGCTATGTGTAACTTTCTGTAGAGTGCAGAACTTAGAAACATTTTCAACAGGCAAAGCATTCTGATCCCTCCCCCTCAGAGCCATATATGGCTCTGAGGGGGAGGCTCTGCTGAAATTCAAATTCAAGCTCTGTTTTTATTGGCTGATTCAAATTCAAGCTCTGTTTTTATTGGCTGGTTACAAACTCTGTTTTTATTGGCTGGTTACAAACTCTGTTTTTATTGGCTGGTTAAGGACGGGTCACTCTGTGTTTTTAGTGTTTTTATAAATGCTGATAGAGAAGCAAGGGGACTATAGTTTTTTTCAGAGATTACTTTGTCTAACATCAGTCTGTCAGTAGATAGTGACAGAGTGAAGAAATATGTTAAAAATATATTGTTAGAAAAGTTACAGACTGCACTACAAAGTTACATAGTGCAGCTTTAAGGAAAAGTTCAGCTAAGACAGATCTTTGCTATATAGGGGCGGCCGTGGTGTAGTGGTAATGGCAGTCGACCCCTGATCGGAAGGTTGGAGGTTCGAATCCCGCGTCCGCCCACCATGTGTCGTTGTGTCCCTGGGCAAGACACTTAACCCCAAGTTGCTCCCGGTAGGTCTGGATGGCGCCTTGCAAGGCAGGCTACCACTACCGGTGTATGAATGTCTGAATGAATGGGTGGATGGTTGGTATTGTAAAGCGCTTTGGGGCTCCTCACAGGGGGCTGGAAAGCGCTATATAAATAAGCTCCATTTACCATTTACCATAATTTTCAGCAAACAAAAAAATTGTTTTTACCGTGTTAATCTTGTAAAGTCCTTCCGTGCTCGCTCGCTCTGTGGCCGCCATTTTCAGCAGGGCAAATGACGCGCTGACGCGTCGCATAGCGGGCACGCATAATAGATGCGACTTAAATAAAGGTGCGACATGTTTATGGATTTTTCCAATTTATTGCCAATAATTGGACAAAGCGACTTATAGAGCGGTGCGAGTTATAGAGCGGAAAATACGGTACATGTGTGCAGTGAAACTGAATGATTGCATGTGCATGGTTTGTGCATTATCCACAAACAGAATTTATTTCCTCTCTCTGTTTGAACTCTGACTGCCTCCATAAGAAAGAAAGGGGAGAATTCAAAGGTCAATATGTGCCCTGCTGACTGGGGAATAACGAGGGGGTGTAGGGTTGGGGGGACTGAGGGGAGGACACAGATGGAAAGATTGATGGCAGACAGCTTAGCATCTATGGTGAACTGCATGATGAGAAAAGATGTTCTGTAATTTGTACATTTACAGCGGTTGACTCCCTTCAGCTCATAAAAGCTTCATGACGTAACTGATCTGTACAGAGCGGTGTTTAAAATGTGCAAAAAGACGAAAGGTAGAGTTTACAAAAACCGTTAGAAAACAGAAATTAACATGGCAGGAAAAGGGCTAACCTACCAGAATTGACAGAAAGAAGAGGGATTTCTCATTTTAAAATAAAGAATTATGAAGAGGGGCTCAGCTGGCGGACAGTTTCCTTTCTCAGTCAGCATCGACCTTCATCGTAAGCCTGCTCTTTGATTCTCTTGATCCCTCCACTCAAACCTCTTCTTCTGCCTATCAACCACGAGACCTCACTGACAACACATCTGGAGCACTCCTGTCGTCTCCTGATGCCTGGACACTTCTGTTATCATTTAGCCTCACGCAGAGCAAGACAACAAAAACAGACAGGTATCAAAATAAATGTCCGCATAGTCTGAACCCAAGAGTGCCAGTTCATCCATCTAAAGTAAATATATATTTTATTTTATTAATGTGAGATTTTTGTTTTTTTCTGACAAATTATCTAATATTGTTACCATAAGTTTCATGCCATTCCGTTTTATATCCAAATTCCCACCCAAAAAGTAGAAGTAATTCTTATGGCAGCAACAAAGCTTGTGGTTCTCTGCTTGGGGTTATTGATTATAAGTGATTGACAAACTATCGAGAAGGTTCGCCTGCTGGTTACTGACGGAAGCTGTTCTTCCAATGAGGCTCATTAGAGAATTACTCCAACATGGATCTTTAATCACAGAATTAATACTGACACAGCACATTCCTCTACAAGTCAGCACAAAGAATAGATGAAAATTTTTTAGTTAGTTTTAAATAAGTAAGAGCAACTGCAGTTTGTGTTTGACGCACTGAAATTGTCAAAAATATCTGCATCTGTATGTTTTCTTTCCCAAGGGTGGACAATTAAAAAAGATTAAGCCGCAGGCAGAGAGCGTGATGCTGCGTGTGGTGGGCAGAAAGGGAGGTTGTTTAGCAACAACAGATCACAGAGATAATTTAAGACTGAACTGCATCATTATAATCCCAATTATTTCTAGTTTTTAAGACTTGAATAATACAAAAGATTTGTAGTTATATTTAAAACATCTAATTAGTGTTAAAAAAATCACAAGGTCTTTACAGATTTTTTGACTATTTGAATAATATTTTTGTTAAAACACTGTAAAATGCAGAAAAGTGCACATTAAGTGGTAATTACTCAAAGAAGCCTAAATTCACAGTATCAGAAGGCAAAGGAAATCAGCTGATTAATTTACCGTTATTTTAAAAACAAATGTCATAATTAACAAAAGATTTACAAAATTCAAAGAAAGCAGGACTGATTTGTATACAGTATCTGCATTTGAATGACTCAACAGTGATTTCATTAATTTCAAGATTTTTTTTGTAAATGGTACAAGTCAAGAGTTTGGACACAACCCTCTGAGTTGTTGTTTTCAGGTTTTTACAGATATCATCTGCTTTTGACTGTGGATTTTTAAAACTTGATCCCTTTACTCCCAACTTTGTTTTCTAGTTTTCAAACGCAAAGTTAGTAAATGGTGTTGATAAAAGATCTCCAGTTTACTCAATACTAAACTGAAAATGTAACCTAATGAATCAGAAGTAGAACAATGTGAAAGGTTGTTGTAATACCCAACAGTAAAACTGAAGCTATGTAACTCTTATCATAGATGATCATCCTGTGATAAATAATTGAATAGAAATGTGTCCTATAGCCCAAACATCTGAGTGAAATCCTTATTTTCATGAAATAAAACCGGCTTGTCTGCACCCGACTACAGCCCATTCCTCTTGAGTGACCATCGGCCAGAGACGTGGCCCCACCCTTCCATAATGTCAGTTCTTGTGCCAGCCTGACCCAAACATGTGCCAACTACACTGCTGAGCCGGCAATCAAGATGTCTGCCCTTCAGCCAGAGAACAACCACAACTAAACATTCAGGCAGGACAGAATTTGCTCATGAGACGTTTTAGTTGCACCAAATGCAAATATGACCAGCTGTCTTTTTGTATTAGCTCGCCAGCGTACAAATTTTACTCTTTACACATCTGGATTAAGCTTTTAACATGGCCAGCCACTTATTATTATTATTTTTTTGTTTTGTATGGGGACATTCTTTCAGTGAGGTGTGTATGTCTGGATATAACTAGATCTATTGTAGGGATGCACAGTCTAAGTTCCTCTCATCATCTCATCCAAGATATTACTGTGCATTCACATCTGTACTGTTTTAGTTGTCAATTTTTTTATAGGTGATGAGAAAAAAATGTCAGACGTGGAAAAATAAAAATAAACCTCCAATATGTGCAACTTATTCATTGGCTTAAGGAAAAAAACATAGTATAAACTAAAACGGGCTGACGCTTAAAAAAACAACAAAAACAGCCAAGTAGACACTCACATGCAGAGAACAGAGGAGGCTGAGGAGCAACGAGACGTCTTCAGCGCAGACAGATCACTGATGGACGGAGGACAGAAGACGAGGACAGTGTCAGAACACACAGTCGGGTCAGCGGAGGCTAAACAGCTAAAGCAGTCCAGGTCCTGCTGTCAGAAGTCGGGCTACTCAACATTCTTTGTTTGCTTTCATGGTGAGAGCAGGAGAATGAATGAACCCCATCTCCCTCACCCTGCTCTCCCTCTCCCAAACCCCACTCAACCTGCACCCCCTCTTCAATCAACTGCTCCCCAATGCCCCCCACTCTCTCCCACCATTTTCATCCCTCCCTTGTTCGCTCTCCTCCAGGCTAAGGTCTTGACAAAGCCGAGCTAGGCTGCAGGATTTAGGGTGTCAAAGCAGACCCCTGCCACCCCCACCCCCCTACCTACTGATTTCACACACCACTTACACTGTACGGCAACAGTGAAGAGGCTTCATTAGCCTGTTACGACACGTTCACGCAGGTCAGGTTACAGAGCACGAAAACCTGGTTTAGCTGTAAATACTCTGCAGAGCAGGAAGGCACAGTGAAAGAACTGACACAAAACATCTGAACATTATTAAATAAACTAGAGAAACTGCATTTCCTGCAAAAATGCAGTGTGAACGCTTACTGCAGAAGAACTTGCTGAAATAAGGGAATTTTCAAAAAAAGGCTGAAATTAGCAACAACAACAACAACAAAAAGGCTGAAAAGTAGCTGAAAATGCAGAAAAAAGCTTAAACTGCCAGAAGGAAGCAGAAATAACTGAAATGGGGCTAAAAAAATGTGGAATTAGATGAAAAGGCTAAAAATAGTAGCTGAAAGAGCAGAAAAAGCTGAAACTAGCTGAAAAAAAGGGAGCATAACAAGCTGAAATTAGCAGAACATTTTTAATTATGCTGAAAGCAGCAGAAATTACCATGAAAATTTGAATTTATCTGAAAACAGCTGAAAATAGCTAAAAATGAAAAAGTTTGAACAAGCTTAAATTAGTAGAAAAAAGCAGAAAGAACAAGTTTGGCCAAATATGCTGAAAGAAGCAGAGATGAGCACAAAGAAAGTGAAAAATATCTGAAAAAAGCTGAAATTAGCAACAACAGCAAAAAAACAACTGCAAAGTATAGCTAAAAAAGCAGAAAGAAGCTTAAACTACCAGAAGGAAGTGGAAAGAACATATTTTTGCTTAGTTAGGCTAAAACAAGTTGAAATGAGTGCAAAAAATTTGGAATTAGCCAAAAATGCTAACTAGCACAAAACAGCTAAATAGTAGCTGAAATAGCAGAAAAAGCTGAAACTTGCAGAAATAAGCTGAAAGGAGCATAACAAGCCTAAATTAGCAGAAAGAAGTTAGAAGAAGCACAACAATGTTAGCAGAAACAATCTAAAAGGATCACAAAACAACAGAAAAAAAGCTGAAAGTTGCTGAAAAACGTTTATTTGCACAAGGAAGCTGAAAGAAGCTGAACCACAACAAAATTTGAAAGGAGCAGTAAAAGGTTGTAAACAGATCTAAAGATATGAATGATGTAAAAAGAGCTCAATTCATTTTTTATGATTAAAAAAGTGGGAGAAAAGGCTAAATATTAAAAAAAGCTAAAGTTGCACTAATACCAAAAGTCATAGCACCCTTCTCCTGAATGAGCTGAATGTTTTGATATACGATTACCGGTAGCTGAAATAGCACAAAAATTGAGGAACGAGAAAGATGCTGAAAAACGTTCAGAAGAAAAATGGATCACAATAGTGCGAATGCTTCATGAACATTCACACAATAAAACTTGTTATCTTCAGATTAATAACCTATGGACCTTACCAAGCTCCGCCCAGAAACGCCCCCTAAGCTCCAACATGGCTGCACGTCTCCCAAGCGCAGCATTAATTTCAATGGAAAATATGGCGTCGACTGACTCTGCAGGGTATATTTCTGAGTCGAATACAGGTAGTCCCCGATTTACGAGCGAGATCCGTTACAACGAGGCGCTCGTAAACCGGAAATCTCGTAATTTGGAACGGCCGCCATTTCTCTCGTAAATCCGGAAATCCGCTCGTAAATTGGAACGGTTTTCGCTAGCGCGACTAAAAACACTCTATTTTCATCTAAAAACTACTTTTGAGTGCATAAAAATGATCGGAAACGTGTGTTTATATGCTTAACTAACTAACTGTAGTGAAAAAACACATGAAAACTCAGTATTTTTTTCGTTTTTTCCAAAAATTCGCAGCTCGTAAGTCTGGGACCTCGCAGATCAGAGCGCTCGTAAATCGGGGACTACCTGTAGTGTATAATTTCTGCCAGATTCCAACAAAATATCAGCCATGACAATGGACAGGGGAACCAACAAGTTCATGTTGTTTATTTTTTTGGACGTTATCAAGTTGTTTGAGCCACGCGATGCCTCCAACAGCGTGCGGGTCACAGCTAATGCTACCGTCTGATGAGGAAAACATCAGCTCACATGCTCAGCATTATTACAGCTGTGGACAGGATCACTGATGCCTATTGTCCTGCAAGGCTGGGTAAGTCAGGCATTCATGGTTTTGAGGGTTACTTTTGAAATCAGTGATTTCTGTTGTTGGCAAAACTTTGAGTGTGCCTTGGTCGCAAAGCTAATGCTAACTGTAATCTCCATTCATTCCTTAAGTGGTTGGTTAGCCGTTGCTGCTTTAGCTGCTAAACACGCCGACAGCGACTTTTGTGAGGGCTAACGAGCTCAGCCGTCCGGTGTGTTAGTTAAAATCCAGCCTTCGTGTCACGATTTTGTGCAGTTTTAGGTGAAATCGACAGTAGAGCTCGTTGTGTTAGCTAGCTCATGTGGAGTTAGCAGAGCTGTTTCTTCCCAACTTCCAGGACGTTCAGTGAACTGTGGCTTTCTCTCATCGTGACCGCGTGTTGTTAACTAGCAGGTTTCAAAAGCAGGTCAACCCTTCTCTGCTGGTGAAAGAAATAATTGTTCAGTTTTGTGGTCGTGCACAAGCTTTGATCCAAGCAAGGCATTCAGTTTCACATATAGGGAAACGGTGAATTTTACTTCCACAAATACGGTCAGGGTACCTGACATCTCCTGTACAGATACCCCACTGACGGTGGAGGAGCATTTTTCCAGCCCTGACGCAGAAAAATTCTGCACGTATGCTAGCTAGCAATGTAAGTAGCATGTGGTGCCGGTCTCACAAACGCTACCGTAGTGTTTGTTTTGTGAGACCGGCACGCACGTGGAAGCTGCGCTGTGACGTGTTATGGGCATTAGCCAATGAAACGCGGCCCTGTGGGCGGAGCTTGGTAAGGTCCATTAGATTTAAGCTGTGATTCTACACCAATTCCTAACTAAAAAATATCTTAATGAGGAAAATGCAGCCTGTATTTTAGAGGAAATTACTCCGGGGTAAGATTAGGCTGACGGGGAGGAAAACCCTCATCTGTATTTAGACCGGCTGGAGGAGTACTCCAGGAGTCCCACAGGGTTTCTCAGCCTCCTCTGTGGATATGAGTGTGTATGTGGGAGTGAGTGGGGGTGCATTTGTATTTAATTTTTAAAACTCACTGCTCATTTGTCCTCTGGCTTTGAGTATCAATGAATACTTAAAGGACAACACCCACCGTGACAGTAACAATTCACCGTATTGGACAATTACTGTAGTAGAATATGATGTCTATTTTCATTTTTGCATTTGGGCCAGGCGAGTGTAAAAAAAAACAAAAACAAAAAAACGGAGTCCCGGAAACCCGGCCGAAGATTGCCAAAGTCCGGAGTGACGTAAATACAGGCTCCACTCAGAAGGCAGGAGTGAGTTCGCGATGGAGGCTTATGAGAGTGAGAGGGTTATGAGCCAGCTGTACATTTATTACTGAGGAAATATTAAAAATGACACGACACGACTACTTGTAAAAGTTAGTTTCGCTTTTTTTCCCCTCTCTCTGAGCAGCGGAGGTGGTGCTGCTGTCTGTGCAAGCGCGCTGACGTGCAGCCAGCTGTACATTTATTACTGAGGAAATATTAAAAATGACACGACAACTTGTACACGTCTGTCCCACAATAAATACGCCGCAGTCCAGTTCAGCTCAGCTCCACGCCTCTTTTGAAGCCGCGCTCCGGCTTCATTTCTGAACAAGTTTATTTGAGCGGGACCTACCCGCATTCACCTGTTGTCTTATGAATGACTCAAGGAGGATTAAAGCCGGACTGGTCTGTGCAGGAATAGCGCGGGTTTGACTTATGAAAGGGGCTAATAAAAAGCCGAGCCGGCTTCATGAGGAAATTAATGAATTTGTCGCGAGCGAGCGAATTAAACTAGTGTCCTACGTGGATGCGCGATCTCTAAATATTTCCTAGTGCAGTTGTGGGTACAGGACCAACGCTCTGTTTTTATTTATTTTTTAGAATTTTTTAATAAGATATAACACCGCTGCGGTTAAAGCTGTAGGCTGCCTTTTTATTCTCTACTCCCGACCTGTCACTGAATTGATTGACAGGTCATCATGAGGAAATTAATGAATTTGTCGCGAGCGAATTAAACTAGTGTCCTACGTGGATGTGCGATCTCTAAATATTTCCTGGTGCAGTTGTAGGTACAGCTGGACCAGCGCTCTGTTTTTATTTATTTTTTAAAACTTTTTAATAAGATATAACACAGCTGCAATAATGAAGCTACATTGATGCATGCTTGTTATAACTCCGCATGCATTCAAGGCGGATACTTCAGTGACGTCAATGCCCATATATGGAAAGGGGCAGATTTTCCCGGAGCTGCTGCTAAAAACTGCTAAAAAACATGAAAAAACACATTTAGCATTACAGTATTTCTCTACAATATAAATAAACGCTCCTGTTTTATTATTTAATTAACTACTAAATATTAATGGCGATGCAATTTGAAAACATGGTGGGTCATGTCCTTTAAAAACTGAGCTAACGAATAAATAAAATAAATGTCACATTTTGTCATCTGTGTATTTTTCCCATACAAGACGAAATTCGTATCTGCATTTAACCCAACCACCACCAGGTGGTGCAGTGGGCAGCCATATAAAGCGCCCAGGGAGCTGGGGAAATAGGTGTGCACTCATAGACACCCCAAGGTGTGTGTAGTGGCCGTGGCTCGAACCTGGGTCCTTCGGGTCCCAAGTCGGCAGCCCTGCCTCTACACCATCTTGGCCCCTTATGTGTGGAAGCTTACACGCAAATAAATCTATTCACACACCTCAATAAAGAACAAAACACCTTTTACTGCTGATTTTTTTTATTGGCTCTTTAAAAGTTATTTGGAGATATTTTGGTTTGCTTTATGTAACTACCTCACATTTTATAATTGTGAAAAATTTCTGTTTTATCTGTTTTACTCAAAAGTAAAAACTTAAAAGCATAGAGAATATGTTTAAACCAAACTTGTAATGTAATAAATAAAATTGTTGCATTCTGGCTGTTTTTGCTAAAGGTTTCACGTCATGTCGGAGGTCATGTCTGGCAGGACACTTTAAGCCCAGAGTGTCACCTCTACTCGCTGAAGAGAAGCTTTTGGAGCGTGATGAAGCTGTGCAGACATGTCATTGTAGCTGTCAAGAAAGGCGCCTACAATCTTCAGTCTTTTGCTGACTTTGCCCACAGAGGCTCAGGTACGTTTTTTAATAAAACATGGCAACCAAACCATGCTCGTCTGTTGTAGTCGTCTCACTCGTTTTTCTTTTCAATTTTGGATTATTTATCTTCAGTCCCGACTCCAACATCCTGCCTCTTCATGCCTGAAGTTTAACTAGACCACAAACCAGTAAAATTTTGATATTTTTAGGTTGTATTATAGCATAATAAATAAAAAAAAGACATTACAAAAAATATACAAATGAACTGTAGGGAACAAAATGACTGCTAGTCATAAACATTTTATTGTGAAGAAACTTTCTTCTTGGAAAACAATATCCGTTCTTCTAAATTATGCTGAATACTTTTCTGAAATGACACTCTTTATGGACATTTATTATTAACTAATAATTAAATATAGTGAAAAATAACCAGAAAACTATGACAAAGTGTGTAAAAGTCTTTTTGCCTTGAGAGCTTCATGGCATTTGTGTTTTGTAGTTTGAGGTTTTTTGCCATTCCTTTATATTTATTCATGCTTTTTCATGTTTAATGTGTGATACAGTATTTCCTTATTTTTATCATATTTTTCATTACTTGGTTTAATTTATATGTCATTTGTAATGTTTCCCTCAGTGTTTGGTTTTGGCGTAACTCGCACCTGCTGTAATCTAGAACAAACTCACCTGTTTGCTATTCTATCACCACCCACTTAGTACTTATGCTCCCAGTCCTCAGTCATCTCAGGTCCTGTTGTTCTAGCTGCTGGTTCTGTGTGCACTCCCTGCTGAGTTTTGCTGCTCGGTCAGTAGAAATTTTACTTTAGTCTGGTTTCCTCAGACTCCAAGCTTGGAATTTGGGTCCTTTAACACTCAAGAGTGGTTGTGTGTGTACTGTACTGTGCACATTTCAGTGTTTCAGTAGTCAAAATGTAGCATGAAAGGTTTAGAGCTAACAAAATGTACAAATGTCAGTGTCTTGATTCAGTTTCATCACAGTGCACCAGAGTCATCAGCAGCCCAACACTTGATAGAAGACGTTCTTTAGAGCAGTGTTCCCTGAGGAACACCATCCTGCACGTTTTAGTTTTTTCCCTGCTCTAACACAGCTGCTTCAGTGATTTACCGTAAAAACCGGTCTATAATATGCGTTGTTTTTTTTGCTCATTTGAATGTCCTGCGTATTAAACACCGAAGCGTATCATCTATGGATTTTTTTCCATATTTTTAGACCCATTTTTCGCTCTGATATCGTCGTTTTACATTTTAGGCAAAAATTGTGCAGTACCAGTTTCGGCCGCTATGGTCGCTATGGGCAGCAGCAGAGGACTCAGAGAGCAAAGAGGAAGAGGGCCACTTCCAGACGTTTCTAGCTCATGTGTCCGAAAAAAGCCTCCTCTTGTCGGACTGACTCTGTCGCTGCCCGCCCTGGCTATGGATGTACCCATGGATGTACCGGTAGCTGTTTTTGTTAGCAAGATACCGTAACTTATAAACCACACAGCGGATTTTTAAATCCAGCTGATTTCACATTTGGTTGAGCTCAGGGGACTGTCTGCTATAAAGTCAGGTAAGAAATATATTTTTTAAGCGTTTATTTAGCTAAATTTAAAGAAACAAAGCGTCCGGTCCGAACCGCCTGCCTAAAATTCGGCGAACTTTTTTTTTTAATCCAGCTGATTTGAACATTTCGTTAAGCTCAGGAGCACGTCTTCTATAAAGTCAGCTAAGAAATATATTTTTTAAGCGTTTATTTAGCTAAATTTAAAGAAACAAAGCGTCCGGTCCGAACCGCCTGCCTAAAATTCAGCAAACTTTTTTTTTTTAATCCAGCTGATTTGAACATTTCGTTAAGCTCAGGAGCACGTCTGCTATAAAGTCAGCTAAGAAATTGTATTTTTTTCTCGCAAAGAAATAATTGTTTTTACCGTCTTTCCTTGTGAAGTTCTTCGTACTCGCTTGCTTCTGTCACCGCCATCTTAATCAGGGCAAATGAGGCGCCGACGCGTCGCGTGGCGATGACGCGTATTAAACACCGAAGCGTATAATTTACGATTTTTTCTTGTTTATTGTTAATAATTGGACAAAGCGTTTTAAACACCTGTGCATATTTTCCTCCGGTTTTTACGGTAATAGACCTTTTACCAGTTGACGTCATCACGCAAAGCTCGCCTGAAACGAGCGTTCTGATTGGACGGCAAAAAGCCCTAACCGGATGCAGGGGCTCGGGAAGGGGCCGAGGAGCTTCGTAATGATAGCGAGTTGTAATTTAGAAGCTTGTTTTCTTAAAATAGTGAACAACCGCTGGTCAAAATGCCTGAACATTGTGCCGCGGACACGAGAGGAGGAAACCGCACGCCCATACACATTGTCTACACTGTAGAGGGGGTCACAAACAGGGGTCACCAACACGGTGCCCGCGGGCACCCGGGTGCCCCCAAGGACCATTTGAGGTGCCCTCGGACCTGTTCTAAAAATAGCACAACTCACTACTAAGCTGCATTTAAAATTTCATTTTATTCAGTTGTTATTCTTTTTTTGTATTTATATATATTTTAAAATGTCTATCTTAAAAATATGTTCTTAAAAATATGTTTATTATAATTTTTTTTAAATTTATGCTTTGTTATTTCTGAAGAGTTTATCAAACTGGTGCCCTTTGTATGACTCCGTACCCACGAAGTAGCTCTCAGTTTCGAAAAGGTTGGTGACCCTTGGTCTACAGGGTTGCTTTTTTGGCTACAGATGAACCGTGCGCGCGGCGGGGCTGCCTGAACCTTCACCCAGGCAGGAGCCACTAAGTCCCGGCTACACCTGATCCACGTGCGCCCTGGAGGTCCAGAACCGGCTGGACCCAGCCAGGAGCCACTAAGTCCTGGCTACAGATGAACCGTGCGCGCGGCGGGGCTGCCTGAACCTTCACCCAGCCAGGAGCCACTAAGTCCCGGCTCAAAAAATCATGCATTTACTGGTAGCTTAA
Source organism: Garcialebias charrua (assembly GCA_038048925.1). Taxonomy (NCBI): domain Eukaryota; kingdom Metazoa; phylum Chordata; class Actinopteri; order Cyprinodontiformes; family Rivulidae; genus Garcialebias; species Garcialebias charrua. The sequence continues at coordinate 24,587 of JBBPBX010010261.1, read as the reverse complement.
TGATTTTAGAAGATTCGGTTAACGGTTGGCTTATCAAACGTTTTGACATTCCACTCACCTGCTCTTCAGTGGGGCCGAAGGAAGAATCTCCTTGCATGTCGCAGGTCGAAACAGGCAGAAACCCCAACACACGCAGCGGACCGAAGAACAACGCGGTCTCGTCGAACTAGCTAGCTGCTGCTAGCTTAGCAGCTGTCCAGTAGCATTCCGCTGCGGGAGATCGTTCTCCGCCCTGTCTGTTTCCCATATCCAAGATGTAATGTAGGAACGTAATCCACGGAGCTTGGATCATTAATGTCCATGCCAGATAAAAAACGCACACACGTTGATGCTTCGTGCCGGGGTGAAATCCTGCCTGTACCGGCCGGCGGTGGTACTGGTTTGCTCCACATCTTCCTTCTTTTAGTCGCTCTACTCGACTTTCCCAGAGGGACGTTGTAAAACGAACAAGTCTCACCTTCTTCTTTTACTCGTTGAAGTTGCCTGGAACAATTATAAACACAATAAAAGTCTTATTTCTCCACCGCGACCGTTGCCAGTAACGACAACACTCCAGTTGCGTGCCCGTGCTTCCGGTTGAGTCTCGAAAAATGCGAGTGCGCATGCGCGATGACGTCAACTGGTAAAAGGTCTATTACTTTCTCTCGTTCTGCAGAAGCCTGTTAATCACCCAACAACTAAAACATGCAAGGTGGTGTTCCTCAAGGACCAGGGTTGGGAACCCCTGCAGTAGAGTCACTTACGCCAAATTTACACTACATGCGTTCTGGCTCCGCCCCGCTCCGCAGGTCGCAGCTGAGCGTTTCAAGTCCAGTTTACACTACCTCCGCTCCGCTCCGGTCCGCCTGGATGCGCCGCTCCGAGACGCATGTGCGGGAATTGCGAGATCGCGCGATAAATCAAGTGATAAATAAGGAAGTCAGAACAAAACAATTCATTCGGTGGAAGAAGGAGAACAACAGTAGAGACTGCCTCGCTGTTTGATTGTTTTTTGCATTGAGATATTTTCAGTCTGCCTTGATCTTCTCTCGTAAATGAGCGACAGGACATGGTTTGAGCGACAGGACGTGATTTATTACATTTCAGAATAAAATACTTTTTAATTTTTTTATTTCTTGTATTGCGTTTGTAGGCGTAGTCATAAATGATAGTTTGACAGCATTTTTGTACAAATAAATCCGTATAGAGCTAGGATTAGTCCGCCCGTGGTGATTTTATTTTGTAAATACGGATGTTGTGCTCGTTCCTTTTCCTGTTGGTGCGACGTAATCTTTAAAAGTTGACTCCGGCACAGCTCCGGCGTCCGGCAGAAATAGGATCGGATTCTAATTTTGACGGACTGCCGTCCGCTCGCCGCCGCCGTGCGGAGCCAGTGTAAACGCTCTCATTGATTATAATAGGTGCGTATTTGCTGCGGAGGTCAGACCGGAGCGGGGCAGAGCCGGAACGCATGTAGTGTAAATTGGGGGTTACAGAATGTGGCTTCTGCTGCACAAAGTAGAGCAGCACCTTTCAAAAAACCCAAATCCTTCTTATAACCTCAAGGCTCTGAGAACTACATTAGTCTTTTTTTTTTTTTTACAGCTCGAGTCAGACAGAGCGACGTGAAGGCACAAAGCAGGAGCGTTTATGTGACACAAACCAGAAAGTCAAAGGCAGTCGAGCTCAGAGAGGAAGGAGAGGAAGTGTTGCAGAAAAAAAGAGTTTGATTAAAGATGATGAGGCAACTGAAGCTGAGAGCCAGCTGGGGGAGCGTCAGGAGGTGGGACTAACTGGTTGGTGGTTGTGGGGGCTTCAGGGAGAATTTAGGACACAAAAGAGATGAGGAAAGGAAAAAATGAGGAATAGCCGAGGAGATGATTAAAAGGTAATGACTTCCCCTTCCTTTCACTAGACACATGCTAACACACACACACACACACATTATCTGATAACCACGTCTCTCAGGCTGCATCCATCAATGGCACCAATCAGGCCGTTGTACTACCGGTACTTTCAATTAGGTAGTGCCAATGAATTAGGAGGATGAACTAACCCTCCATTACCACTTTGTGAATACATAACCCCCTCATCAAATATGCACACACGAGCCCAAAATCCACCTTCATCCCCACAGGCTCCATACGCCTGGTGAGCAGCGTGAATAATAAGACATTAGATGCAGTGCTGCCTTTACACGGGGGACCCTGTAGCTGTACACTGATTTGGGGAGAAGACAAAAAGGGAGGCCATAATTAATAGTTACAAATAAACCCCCTATGCTGTTTACATCATGAGAACACTCACACATAGAAGCAGGATGACACAAAGAACAGGACCTCACAAACACACGTGCCAGTATAAATATTGTAGCTATCTCAGAAAAAAAGTGACTTTTAGAGCAAAGATTTGGTTCAGGTTAAACCTAACTCATTGTTTGGCATCAGGGCGGCAGCAGAAAAGATCTGGGAATGCAGAGCATCAGAAACTGTCCTCGCCTAAATGTAAATAAATGTGCATTTGTGAACGAGAGAGATGGGCTCACTAACCTGGCTCCAGTCCAAACGTATTCATCTCAGCTCCATTTACACAAACGACACGCCAACTGGACTGAGCTGCAGAGTTACTGAGCCATGTGCTGCTATTCTGGCTCTCAGCCAGACTTTCATGATGTGCAAACACGTGTCTCACCTCCACAAACAGCATCGGGGAGGGCGCTGGCCGAGGTCACACAGCACAACAATGAGCCGTTTGAAACCACGAGCTCAGCAGGGTTTGAAACTTGAAATTGATAAAACACAATTTGATCATTACTTCTCTATAACCTCTACACAGTCAGACTTATATATATACAGTATATAGTATACAACTTAACATACAAAGTTTGAGAACATGATTTAAAACTAGACTATTTGAGCATTTTCATGTTGCCTGTGTGGTTTTGTGGAGCGAGATTTTTTCGTGACAAGAGTGGGAGACTCGGCGTAGACTCTGCCCTGAAATAAAATGTTCACAGCCAATGACTGGCCCTAGACTCTCAGACACTCTGAAATAAAATAACTCACTCATTTGTCAACCTCACTTGACTATGATGTTTTTTGCTTCATCTACAGTAGTCCCTCGCTACTTCGCGTTTCGACTTTCACGGACTCACTCTCATGTTTTTTCAAAGTGAGATTGAACATGAGGAAAAAAATTTGTACACAACACATGATTGTCAACTTTAATATTACTCTTGTGATTGGGACAGTTAAAAAGTTAACAAAAAATAAAATAATTCAGACAGGCACAGTCATTGTGTAATTTTCTCTCAATAAGCCTACACTGTATCACCACTCATAAAGACTGCATTTCCCAGAAGCCAACACGGCCTCGCCCAGAAGCCTTGTTGCTTTCTGCTGAAATACATAGAGGGAAAGTTTTGATCTGATCCAAAAAAGTTTGTTGAAGTGACTTCAGCGCCCACGGATTCAAAGAGCTGCATGGAACCGGACCAGAACTGGACCTCCAAACTCATAGCGAACCTGAGAGCTGATAGCCGGCCCACACTGACTTCTGAGAAAGGAAGCGCAGCCGTAGGTCCTACTACCCTCTGGAGCACACTGGGGAACTTTTTTCATCCAGATGGCGAGTCACTTTTAGTAACCACATATAAGTATGTTGTTAAAATTAGTAGGTTTAAGAGTTTAGAAGTGAGCTTTGACACTGTAGGGTAGGTCTGCAGGAACGGAACCGAGTTGGACCGGAACTGAGCGCCGCTGCTGTTCTGCCAGCTGGTGAGTAAAATTTAGTAGCTACATACGTATGTTGTTACAATGATGTAGGTTTAAGAGTTTAGAACATTGCAAGAGTGTGGAAAGGGTTCCTAAAGCCTTAAAATATATATAAAAACTAAAATAAATACAAAGTTGCTGCTAAGCGGATTTTCACTTATTGCATGGGGGTGGTGGGGGGTGTGTGTGTCAGAACGTAACCCCTGCAATAAACGAGGGACTACTGTATATCCTTATAAATCAGCTCTCTAGGTAGTGACAGCTATCAGATTGGTCCTGAACAGCTCAGGTTCATCCCCTGTTGTCAGAATAAAACATCTGCACTGACTCTGTTTTTGCTCTGAAAGAAAAGTAATGATCAGCACATGAAGCAAAGTGTGTGTGCGGCAAAGTGGAGCTTTAATCTACTTGGCTTTGATCAAAATTCTGTTTTTGTAAAGCCTCGCTCAACAAAATGGCCGCGCAGACCAGTCTACATTTCTCCTCCCTCTGGCCGTTCATGAATCGCAGATGGAGCCGACCCAGCTCGCTCAGGTGAGGGTTTTCAAAAATGAAGCAGGCAGTGCAGAATCAGAAGAGGTGAAGAACAGAACTCAGCTGAGTTGTTGTGGAGCGCGATTCATGAAATGCGTGATGGATGCCTCCCTCATGTCAGTCGCAACACATAACTCATTAACTCACTTTAGTGATACAGTATTCTTTGTGAAACTCTTTGAGGTGTTTTTAAACCATCATCATTGTCATCATCAGTTTTATTTATAAAGCGCTTTAACACAGCCACAGCTGAAACAAAGTGCTGAACGTTAGATACAAACAAGATAAAAGAAAGCATAAAAACAGAGCTACAAAACTAACACAGTGAACTAAAAACTCGATTTAAAATACAATAAAATGACAAGTTAAACATGTAAAATCAATACCAATAAAAATGAAGTAAAATCAAGTCTCAGTTGGGTCGAAGGCCAATGAGTAGAGATGAGTTTTCAAACGGGTTTTAAAAATGGACAGTGAGGGAGCCTGTCGAATGTGTAAAGGCAGAGCGTTCCATAACTTAGGGGCACTAACAGAGAAGGCCCTGTCTCCTCGAAGCTTCCTCTTACTCCGTGGAATGACCAGGAGCAGCTGGTCAGCAGACCTGAGTGACCGGGATGGAGTGTAATGGTGTAGAAGCTCTGCCAAATAAGGGGGGGCAAGGCTGTTTAAAACCTTAAAAACAAACAAAATAATTTTAAAATGAACTCTAAAATACACGGGCAGCCAGTGGAGAGAAGCCAGGACAGGTGTGATGTGCTCTCTTTTGCGTGTTCCAGTTAAAAGATGTGCAGCAGCATTTTGCACCAGCTGCAGACGTGAAAGTGAAGACTGGCTGACTCCAAGATAGAGAATTACAGTAATCCAGCCGTGATGAAATGAAGGCATGGATTACTGTTTCGAACTGTTGCCGTGAAAGAATAGGTTTCACCTTTGCCAATTTTCTTAAATGATAAAAACCAGACTTTACTGTGGCCCTTATTTGACTCTCGAGCTTAAAATCACTGTCCATCATAAAACTAAGGTTTGTAACTGTAGATTTTACATACATTGTCAAGGGGTATAAATCAACCAGAGGGCTCGAACAAGCTCCACTAGGTCCAAAAACAAGTACCTCAGTCTTTTTTTCATTAAAATGCAGGAAGTTTAGGGCCAGCCAAGCTTTAAGATCCTCAAGACACGATAAAAGAGGTCTAATGGACCAGGCATCAACTCGCCTCAAAGTAGAGCTGGGCCATATCATATCGTTACCGGTTTTACCGGTATAAAAAGCTTGCCCGGGCAAAAAAGTTATATCATGATATGCTAATTTGATTTCATGATGTAATACGTAAGGGCGCCCCGCCCCCTTAACAAACAAGCGCTTCAAACCAACAAACTGAACTGCGCACCTTCCTCCACCAGTCTGCGTGCAATACTTGCTAGTTAAAATGCTAAAAACAAACAACTCGCGTCTCTCTCAGCTTCCGTCCCCCTGCTTAAACTCCAGGTAGAGAGAGCTCAAATGCCAACATATTACTAATAGGGGTGCACCGATTGCAGTTTTTTCTGGCCTATTTTCGATAACTGATTTCTACAAGCCTGACCTGCCGATTCTGGTTTAGTTTCATAAGTGACACGGTCAGGTGTTATAAGGTCACAATGCACCTTCAATTTTCGAATCTTATTTTATTGAAAAAAAAAAAACATGCCCTTGAACAATATCCTAGAAACAATACAAACTTGTTTCAACTGGCAAGTGGCAGTGGTGCTCTGAAATATAAATTAAGTTAAGACAAATGTCGTTAAAACTACAAAGAAATAATAATAATAATCTGTAAAATCGTAATATAAGTATCGGACGATCTCTGATCTCCCAAACTTAAGGAAATCGGGGTCGATTTATCGGTGCACCCTTAATTACTAACCTCCTGCTGCTAGGAGATGACCTGATGATGAAAAGGATGCAGGATGAGCACAAATGTTCTGCTTCCACAAGCAGTGGCTCTGGTTGAATGATAAAAAGACGAAAACCTGATAGTAACAGGTTAATAATACCAGTTTATATATATACAGTATACTGGTATTATTAACCTGATGATACTATCAGGTTTTTGTCTATTTATCAATTTCAAATGCAGCTGAATGTGCATCCAAGACAAGTCTGTCAGTTCCTGTCACCAAAGTGCTCAAACAAGACAGTACCTGACTCCCATCCAACATCCTGAAATTACAGCTTCCTTCCACTCGACAAACACAGCTTGCAGCAGTTCCAGCGTTCTCCTTGATGAACAGAAGCTCTTCATCTCTGGTGTTGGAGATTTGAGTCCCAGCTGAAGCTTCCAGATTTCTCCTCACTTCTCCGAACGGTCTCAGAAGACGTGAAGCAATTTATTGTCTTCTCTTCTGCCTGGTTATTATCATATGAATGGCCACGTTTCACCGGACTGACACAAGCTTAGCCATTAAGCTCCTTGCATACACACACACACAAAACACTTTTACTTTAGTGAAGGACAGCAAGATGGGAGGGTGCTGGGAGTTTTTGTATGAGCAAACAAAACGCTAAACATCTATACATGAGCACCATAGCATTACAATTAAAGTATGCAACAACTGATGCATTTCTTGATGTTAGAGACGCCGTACCCAACAATATGTGTGTGCGTTTTTATCTACATGTCAGGGAGAAGAACCAACGAACCTGGTCGAAGTTTAACAAGCCTTAGTGCAAAGTCTTTTGTTCCTCGCCTGGGATTCGTCAGGACTTGGTGGGAAACCCAGCATCAGTGTGAGATTTAAAATAAGTGTTTATATGGCTGGGTTTACCATTTTCTACAAAGAAACATACTATACTTGCTGCTGTACACGTTGCACTAACGCATAAGTCAAATCAGTCCAAAAATGTCTATTGAAGTGGAAAAAACATAAATACAGGTAATCCCCGATTTACGAGGGGCCGACCTACGAGGTCCCGGATTTACGAGGTTATCATATTTAATAAAAATATGAAAAAAATCTTTTTTTTTTGTGTGTGTTTAAATGTTCTTAAATTCATGTGTACTGCACTCTGTTGCAGCTGTGGTTGTTTTAAAGACTTTATAAATAATAATAATTATATAAATAATAATTTTTATTCATAATTGCGCAACTTCCGGCCGTTTCCAGGAATGCCGCGTGACCTCCAACCTCCATGTTACTACGGTTGTGACCTCCATTTCACATAGTCTCGCTCCTGCCAGCCGGCTTTGTCTGAATCCGATCAGAGGTTCCTGCGCTCGGATACATGATCTGGAGCTGAACGGTGGTTTTGTGGAGGACGGATGGACGAAACAAAACGACACTGTTGACTGCGTGAAGCAACAGACAGACAGCCGGACCGAATTAGCAACGAGCTAACATTAGCCTCGTGGCTCCAGCCGACAGCTTTGTGCGATCAGAGGTTCCTGGAGCTCGCCGCGATGTCTGCCTGGCAGACGAAGATATCGGGGGACACCGAGCTAACTTGGAGAAACAAAGCCGAGAGCCTTTTTGGATGGGCTAATGCTAAAAGGTGCAGCTAATGTCCAACAGCAGCAGCGGATTTGGATGGGCTAACATGCAAACAGGTGCAGCTAATGGCGGTGCGCGCTGACGGCTTTCGGTAAGTTATTAAAACTTTTTCTGGCTCCAAATGTATGAAGTTAGCATACTAACAGTCCTTCCTGTAAAGGGTTTGGACTGCGTGATGCTACAGAAAGCTGGGGAGCTCGGACGTAACGCAGCGGAGCTAACGCAGCGGAGCGGAGGCAAACAGAGACAGAAACTGCAGCTCAAAGTAAGAAATTAATTTTTTATAAATGTTTTAAAGTGTTTTAAAGTGTTAGGATAGGCATTACCGCACATGTACGTGTTCAGTGGCGGCTCGTGCGGTAGTATAGGTAATATATATACAGGTAGTCCCCGATTTACGAGATTTTCGTTTTACGAGATAGTCGCAGTAACGGAACTCGCTCGTAAGTCGGGGATTACCTGTGAGTCGCTTCGTCGTATAAGTCGCATCTCTTTGCATCACCGCTGACCACCTGGAAACTTGGGCCCGTGTTGTGCCAAAAATCCACTGGCTGACAAATGGCGGTTGCGGGAGCATGCACGGGAGGACTTTAACAAGAATTTAACAAGACTAACACTTAAAAACAATTGTTTGTTTACTTGACATTATAGTAAAGGTGTGTCTCAGTCTAAATTTTCCTTAATAAATGCACTTTATGGTCAAATCAGCTGCATTTCACCTGGGCGGCACGACGAAATGCAGCTGATTTGACGTTTGCTCCAGGAGTTCTGGAGCAAGACGGAGGTGGCTTTCTATGGCAAGCCAAGCCATTAATAGCCACTTTTACTTATTAATGAGACATTTGGCTTGCCATATTGCTCAAGGGCCCTGTAGCAGCTGAAAATTGTAGTATTCTATATTTTCCATGTCAGAATGAATGAAATCGTCAGATATTAGCCAAAAATTGGGTTATAAATATGGGGGGGGAAATCGTATACTGTTTTAGTTGCTTCGGTGTATAAGTTGCAGGACTCGCAAATTTATGCAAAAAGGTGTGACTTATACGGCGAAGAATACTGTACCTCTCATTGTTGTGGAAAATGTGAAATTCTGTGTTTCCAAATATTTAAAGCATGTTACAGAAAATGAAGAAGTAGATAAAAAGATAAGTGCCAAATATTTAATAGTTGGGTAAAACACATAAATGCCAACATATATCACTAATTGTCTATAACGTTTGACTAATTTTTAATGTCTTGCTGCTGTACACGTTGCACTAACGCATAAGTCAAATCAGTCCAAAAATGTCCTTTGCTAAAGTTAAATATGAAGACATTTTAGACACAATAAACATTTATAGACTACAAGTTTATGTTAAACCAACTAAATGATAATGTTTTTCATCAGTAAGGCTGTAGGCAGTTCATATTTTTGTTCTACAACAACTCAGATTATTCACTTTCAGTTATTTCAGCAAGACCAGGTTTTTATTTGATGATACAAGGAACGGTGAATTTATGGTGTCCAAAAAAAAAGAAATCACATTTATAAAAAAAACACACAGAAAAAAAAACAGGTTGATCTCACCAGGCTTTGGATGGGATGAACACAAGCCTCACCTCATTTCACACACCATCTGCTGCTCGCTTTGTATCTCCTGTCCTCTCTTTACCACAAACCCAAAACTCCAAAACCTATAAATAAAGTCTAAGCTGTCACTTCTCTTTAAATATTACATTCATCCTGTTTTTAAATTACAACACAATTAAATGGGATCCTACAAATAAAAGGTTTTTTACTTCCTCCTCCTCATTTTTACTTTAACTTGCATTTTATGTTGCATTTTCTTCTCCAGTCCTGATCAATTTTTAATGTCAGGGTCTGTCAGCACAGCAGTGATCGTCCTCCACAGCTGCAGGTAACCTTGAGAGCAAACCTCCAGTTTCCTTATAAACTTCAGTCACTGCATATGCTCCCACATGATGGGATTACTTTGTAGACCTTTCTCTGCGTGCCTTGGATGGCTCATCTATAATACTGCAGTGAGGAACATTTAATTTCTTCTGCAACACAACCAATTGAACGGTGCTCCGTTTGCTCAATCAGTTAAGCAAGAGTAGCAGCAGCATTTTCAAGGCAAAACTTGAGCCTTTTAAATATGAGCAGCACCACTCGTTATTGTTGCAGATGTTAACAAGGTCAGGGCTGGTAAGGAAACATCCAGCAGAGAAAATATTTATCATTCAGGGTCTAATGAGACACTTCTATCACAAAATGCTCGGCTCAAAGAAATAAGATGATAATTTAACTATTTTTTAGAAAATAAAATATTAAGCCACAAACTCAACTGACTGGCATCTCTCATGAGTCTTTTCAGATCATAGAAGGGGGTCAGACTCATTAACACAAGGGTCAGCATTAAAAAGCTGATTAAGGCTTCTCTCAGATCATGTGTTCAACACAATGGTACTTCTTCCAGTTGTTTAATTGTCATCAAAGGTGTACCACAAGGCTCAGTGTTAGGACCCACTCTCGTTACAATCTACATAAACAATGTAGGTCAGATCATTCCTGCATCCTTATACAGTATTTCTATGCAGATGATACAGTAGTTTATTGTTGATCTAAACCAGTTGCTAAGGTTTTCCAGCTTTTACAACATCAGTCAGATTTGTTCTGTCTCAAACTGGTGCTAAATGCTGATAAAATCAAAGGGATGTTTTCAAACAGGAAGTTGGTCCCAGCAGTCCTTCCTTCTATCTGATCTATGAATAGTGTTCCTATTGAGTTTGCCAATTCTTACAAATACTTGGGAATCTTAGCCGATGCACATCTCTCTTTTAAGACTCATGTTGAAAACTTGATATAGAAATTGAAATTAAAATTGGGTTTATTTTTCAGAAATAGATCTCGTTTAACTCAACTGCTACTTTATTTGCGACCATTGACAATGGTGACATTATTTACATGAACGCTCATGTAGCTTGTTTTTATTTTGTTTTGTTTCACTACCGGTACTGTACTTTTATTTACTTTTCATTTTATATAATTTTTTATTGTGTATACCTCATCTGAGGGTTTTTTGTTTAAAACAGGTCTCCCTTGAAAATGAGTCCATGACTCAATGAGACTAAGCTGTATGTAAAGGTTGAATGAATAACAAAGGGCCAAACTTTTTTGTTAATAAAAAAATATATATAATTTTTATTTTTCAAATGTTCATCAAAATGTTCATTCTGAAAAATGAAAGTGACTTTTAACACCATATCTTGTTTATTAAACAAAGTTTATAGGAATTATTTTTAATTAAAAAAAAAAGACTTCTTTTTTCACCTTTTTTTATTACTGTTTGTTAATGAAATATGTTACCAAACAGCTACAGAAAACACTCAATAATGATTAAAACAGCTACAGTACATATGTTTCACAATAAGATTACAAGAGAATCCCAAAAAGATCAAATGGATATAATAAATTTGAGCATAGTGTATCTGAGAAAACCTCAGTGGAGTTTGAGAGTCTGAGACATGGAAATTCAGGGCTGGTGGACATTTGAGTGAAACTCCAAACTGTGTGTTCTTTTAAAATAATTTTTATCACAGGGGAAATACAGGTACAGTAGTTCTCGGGTTATGACGGTCTCGAGTTACGACGTTTCGCGGTTACGACGCATCTCCCATTAAAAAAAAATATATACATATACAGTATATTTTGCAAATTTTATTTTGAAAAGCCTAGTTCCGGTTTTACTTCCGGTTTGACGGCAGAAGCAGAGCTTGGTGGCAGAAACAGTGGAGGAGCAACGAGCCAACATGCTAACAGACCTTACTGTAAACACTGGACCGCGCGAAGCAGTGGAAAAGTGCATACAGGCAGCTGCAGATCTTGGAGGAGCAACGAGCTAACATGCTAACAGACAGAGGAAGGCTCCACCAGCTTTCCAGTAGGTTGTTAACTCTTTTTTTCCTTCATTATGTTTCCAAATGTATGTGTTTTTTGATAATTATGATGGGTACTGTGTTAGGATAGGCTAAGTGCTTGGTAAAATACAGTATTGTACGTATAAGGTGCAGTTTGTACGTATGTTCCGGCTTACGTCAAAATTCGGTTTACGACGGCGCGTAGGAACGAACTCTGTCATACGTCGGGGACTACCTGTACAACGTTGGTAAGAATTTAACCAGACAACGTCATACGACAGGGTTAGCAAACATTTTAAACTCAACATGAAATCTTGTTGCACTCTTATTTATCATGTATCAATATAAGAAAACTTGTTTTTATTGATACTCTGTTCAAAGTTCAATCTCACATCTAGGACTTTGCTGACATTAATTAAAAGTTAGCCTATATTACACAATAAGGTGTGTGTGTGTGTGTGTGTGTGTGTGTGTGTGTGAGGTCTCATTTGAAAGCAATCTCCTGAACATGCACACAAATTACCCAAGCACAGCACACTGGTGGCCCACAAACATTAAAACTTGACTTAATTTAGGAGACAAACTCGCTCACCTACGCACACAGACAGCAGAACATTAATGAGAGCAGAGGGTTTGGTAGACAGCCCAGCTGGAGAACATGTGCACAGCTCCTGTTCTAATGAGTCCATTAGTCAGTGGCAAAGCGACCACAACTGCTGCCACACACACAGACACACACACACGTTACTCTTCGTGCGACTACGGTAGTTCGCTGTGGTGACCCCTGACGAAGGGAGAAGCCGAAAGAAGAAGAAGATAACATCAACCCCAACCGAGCGCATGCACAGAGGTAAATACTGCTGGGCTTTTGTCTCAGCTGTTCAACAGAGGGCGCTGGAGAGATATGCACCATACACACCGACACCATCACAACTTCTTCCAGCAGTACCTATGCTGGACATTTTGATGCATTTAAATACGTTTTCTCTTGTGTTTGTTTCAGTGAGTTCATTTTTTGTCATCTGGGTGATTGAGATGTTTTTGCACAAGTTTAAATTTGCTCTTACAGTTTAAAAAATAACCTTTTTTTGCAGGAGTTAAATGGGACAACATCCCATTATGGCATTTTCCCCCTTACCCATTAACGGCATATTCCCCACCATGGCCTGAGGCAGGTTTGGGCTCATTAACGAGGGTGTGAGAACTGGTATTCAACACCAAGCTGCCTGCAGACGGACCTGAACACCGTCACACTGACACTGAAAGACTGAGCTGTTTGGGAGTGCACAAGAAGTGGTGGCACCTGGCCTGAGCTCATCGATCACTGTACGATAATTTAGTGTGTGTGCGCCTAATCAGTGTACTCTTAACGAAGCTGAGATTGGTGTTATCAGCTCTTTTCGACAAAGGCCAGCTTTAAAAGAATGCAATCGCTTTACTCTGGTTGCTGCAGAAGTAAAAAGCTGCTATTTTCCACAAAATAACAAGCTCTTGATCTTTCAAATAGGAACCACAATCAGTGTATTTACAGCTGGGCTTACACTTAAAATACAATTTATTATCCTGAAAGATGTAATGTGTTAACATGTGGGTAATCAGCTGCATTCAGAGGGTATAGAAACTTTTGTTAGAGGGGAACAACTCTCTAAAACTCCTACAAATCAATTCTCCTAAACTGGAGCTGATTTAAATTGCATTGACTGCATGCCTATAACATATTTGGACCATTAAATGAAACGGACCTTTGCTGCCCAAAATATCAACAGCAGAATTTGATTATAGCAACCAAAGTGTGCAAGTCGTAATGGCAAAAGAAAATTATAGGAGTGAGGAAATTGTGGTTCCCTTATCAGTCAGTTCACTGCGGTGCAACACATTGATATGGGAATTGCGACCTCGCGCGTTTACCTGAAGCAAAACAATCACGCCTTTTAAGGCAAGTGAGCGTCGACGTCACCAGGGGGCCTTACCCCCCTAGTATAAGAGTCAGAGTCAGAGTCAGAGAGTCTTTATTGTCATTTGCACCGCATGTGGTACATGAGATGAAAACGAGATTATGTACACGAGGTCCCAGTTACATCCAACAACAAATGAAAGAGAAAAACAGTAATAACATCGAGAACTAACTAAGAAAAACATCAACTAGTAATACACTAAGCCTAATATAGTGGGAATAAACAGCAGCACGAACATGAGTTTGTATGAGCAGATGGTCACAGATGGTCACAGATGAACACAGCAACAAGAAAACATATCAGCATCACCATGATGTGATATTTTGCAGTGTTTATTTTAATTTTATTTTTATTTATTCATGAGTCTAACAGCCTCAGGGTAGAAGCTGTTCCTCAGTCTAGTGGTTCTACACTTGATGCTCCTCAACCTCCGTCCTGAGGGGAGTGGGGCAAAGAGTGAGTGTGCTGGATGAGTGAGGTCTTTCATGATACAGGTGGCTCTTTTCCTGCATCTAGAGGTGTAAATGTCTGTGATGGTGGGGAGACTGACTCCAACAGACTTCTGTGCAGCCTTCACCACTCTCTGCAGAGCTTTTCTTTCTTCAACTGTGCAGCCTCCATGCCACACGTTGATGCTGGAGCACACGATGCTCTCCACTGCACACCTGTAGAACGAGGTGAGAACTGGGCTGCTCAGACCGGCTCGTCTCAGCCGTCTGAGGAAGTAGAGTCTCTGATGACCTTTCTTGATCAGGCTGGTGGTGTTGTTGCTCCAGCTGAGGTTATCATTCATGTGTACACCCAGGTATTTGTAGCTGGAGACCACTTCCACTGCAGACCCACCTATTATCAGTGGGGCATGGGTGTGTTTGTTCCTTCTGAAGTCCACAATCATCTCCTTTGTCTTCTTCACATTCATGTGAAGATTATTCTCTTTGCACCAGCTCTCCAGGTGTTCCACCTCCTGTCTGTAGCTGGACTCATCATTGTTTGTGATGCATCCCACCACCGCTGTATCATCTGCAAACTTAACAATATGACAGCCTGGAAGTGTGGCTGTACAATCATATGTGAGCAGAGTGAACAGAAGGGGGCTCAGCACACATCCCTGAGGAGAGCCAGTGCTGAGGGTTATGGTGGAGGAGGAGAAGTTGTGGATCTTCACGGACTGTGGTCTGTCTGTTAAGAAGTCTAGTACCCAGTTACAAATAGAGGGGCTTAGTCCAAGTGTAGATAGTTTGTCTATCAGAGTTTGGGGGATCATGGTGTTGAAGGCAGATGTGAAGTCCACAAAGAGCAGACGCACGTATGAGTCCTTCTGATCCAGGTGGGTGAGAGCAGTGTGGACCACGGAAGAAATGGCGTCCTCTGTTGATCGGTTCTCACGGTATGCGTATTGATGAGGGTCCTCATTGATGTTGACGGTTGCCTTGATGTGGGACATGACCAGTTTCTCAAAACATTTAGCGACTATCGGGGTGAGGGCCACCGGTCTATAGTCATTCAGACCAGTCACTGTGGAGCTCTTTGGGACGGTGACGCCTCACGTTCGGTCTCTATTTGCACTTCACCTCGCTTCACACCTGAACTTCGCAGGACACCGTCTCGAGTGACTGAACCGCCCGACCAGGAGGTGAACACGCTCCCTACCGAAGGCGTCACCGAGGACTTCCTTGCGAGCACTTTTGTTTAGCAACCGCTAACTAAGTGTCGTCAACGTTTTTAGCAGTCGGCTAAACGTCCATCTCTGCTGTTTCGTCGCCCAGTTTAGCAGGACGCCAACTGCGCCACGCGCCTACCTGTTAGCTTGTTTAAAAGAGAAACAATCATAATCTGTGAAGCATTTGGTTTCTTTGCTCTTCAAAAATGATTGGGTAAAAGCCAAAATACTTGCAATTTTTGCAACTGTCCTTTACAAATTCATATTTGTAATTATTGTGACATTTATTGGATTTCTCTACAAGGATGAAGTGAAAGTTTCCTAAAACTAACTGTAAGAAAAATGCAGCTCGCCTCTGATAACAGGAGCCGCTGCTGATAGCAGGGACAGTTAAGCCCTTCTCTAATGAGCCCCATGTCTCTTTAGGTGCAATTAATGCTGAGAATGCAGATGTGCGGTATTCCAAAACATCAGGAGGGGGTGGGTGAGAGGGAGTGAGGAGGTGGGGAAGGCTTTCAAAGGGACATAAGGAGAGTCTGGATGAGTGACAGATGTCCTCCATTTACAGCTGGAGTAATGGCAGCTTGAGACCCATCCTCGAAGATGCTTTCAGTGCTGATGCAGCTGCCTGGCTCTGTTTGGGATCGCTAATCTTTTTTTAAATTTTTTTAACTTTATTTAACAATTTACAATACAAAACAAAAAGTACCAATTCTTACAATAGAAAGTTACAAAAGGTGATTCATAGAGGAAATAAAACAAGACAGATTTTTTTTAAAGGCATTATATAAGGAAATTGAAATTAACCAAGAAACTAAGAAATTTGACAGCTTTTTTTTTTCCATTTACATATTTTAAAGATTTTGCATAGGACTTTAGCGCATTCTTCCAGTGGTTCATTGTAGGCTTACATTTGAAAAAAACAAACAGCATTTTGTGAACATAATGTTTAGCTAATATAATCAGATTATTAATAGCATATTAATTACTTCCAATCTTATTAATTAACCCAAATTGGATTTCTTTTGAAGTGAGAGTACTGTAGGTTGAATCCCTTTGGATTGGATCCACATTTTTAAATCAAGCCAAATTTTCTGAACTATCATGCAATCAAAGAAAAGATGTTCCAGTTTCTCACTCTCTGTCTCACAAAAAACACAATTCCCAGTATCCATTTTAAATTTTGCGCTCGCTAATCTGTGCAGCAGACTGGACGTTTTCCTTCCACCTTACGACTGAAGGTCACCGCTGACTGAGCATAAACAAAATTGTTAACGTGAAAACGTCTGTGAATAGATTTCTGCGTTTCGTACAGTAAACCAGTGAGAACAAATTTACAAAAAACGATACACATTTAGAACTAACAGCATGCAATTACTGTACCAAGTTACAATCTGCCCTCTATTTTCAGCGCTACTTGAAATGAATTGGTTTAAGAAAGCTCTCACATTTGTAAAAGTGGTTTATTTTGGCTCCAAAGCTGTTCCTCTTGCTTGAACTTGAATAAAGTGTAACAAAGAGGAGGGAGTAGCGGAACAGGAAATTTGATAATAGTGGCATGTCATTGGAAATACCCACTGTTTAGTCTGCTATACAGTCTCAAATGAGGGATTTAAACAGATGCTATGCACCGACTCTCAAAGCTTTTAGATACGTCTTGTGGTTTGAAGAAGTCTTTTTGGTATTTCATGGGGAAAATATTTGAGATGATGGAAATTTAGGAACAAAAAGGGATAGGGCCTCCTTCATAAAAGTCTTGTTTGCTCATGGGTGGAGATATTCTTGGTTCTCTTGTTGCTCTCAAAGTGCAGCCAAACAATACCTGGTACTGTATACATTTCACCATTTCTTTTTACATTCCTCTCAGCATGACAAAACATCTAATCTGGACCTTTGCTTTTTCACAGCTCACTTTACCAGTTAGCGCAGTGAGATTTCACGCTGTTCTGGACTTTCTAGTAAGGGCACCTGGCCCTGGCATGAAAACTGGCAGCCTGCCTGGGTACACGACGACTACACGAGGAGGAGACTTGTCTTTGATGTCTCTGGACCGGTGAAGTTCACGTGTAGAGAGACGAGAGTGGGGAAAGAGGAGCTAAAGAACAAGAAAAGCACAAGGTAATGAGAGATGGAGAAAGATAAAACAGAGAGGGGAGGAAGTATTGATTGGATAACAGAAAGAAGAGCAAATACAAATAAAGGGAAGGAGGTTTTTATGGGTGGAGGGGAAAAGAGAAGGGGGTACGTGCTTTGAAGTTATGAGCTGAGCAAAGATTTGTCTCCCTGGAGGAACAGCAGGGGAGGGTTGCAACCTGAAATCATGATTTTTTTTTAATGTTTTTCGTGTTGTACCTCATTGTCTGTGTTGCCTGTTGCGTGTTTGTTTGTCCAGCACTTTGTGTGGACTTGTTCCTGTTTAAAGTGCTTTATAAATAAAATGGTATGGTATGGTATGGTATCATAAGGATTGTTAAAGTGAAAAGAAAAGTTGATGGATCACGTGCCGGATAAGAAATCTAGTGGAACCCTCTCTCGTTTTTTTTGTCTTAGTTTAGAATAACACAAAACAGAGAAGTGAGAAAAATCTGTTTCTTTCATGACAATCTTCATTAACTGGGACCCCGTGTACATAATCTCGTTTTCATCACATGTACCACATGCGGTGCAAATGACAATAAAGACTCTCTGACTCTGACTCTTCATTAATACATTTATTTTAGTCTCTTTTTTTTTTAACAGACTCTGCAAATGAGTTTTCCACTGCGATTCAGCCTGACCAGAAGTTGTGATTTAAAAGCATCCAGAAAGCTACGTCAGAACATCCCGCTGTCCAACATTGTCCCTCTGATGCAAAGGTCAGCATGAAGTCAGCCGCGCTCCAAGGGCTTCTGGCACAACTCAAACAAAAGTGTTGCATTGTGTACTGCGCAAAAGCATCCAAGAAACTGGAGTTTGGCTCAGGCACGGATTTAAAATCTGCAAATATAGAAGAAATCCAACGTGCTTTGTCATGAGGGACGCGAAAAGCAAATAAACAAATGTAGGTCAAGATTTGACTGATGAGGTGATGGAAAATGACATAAGAGAAGTCTCGGTCTCAACACTTTATCATCCCTTCACACTCCGTGTCCTTCACAGCTGCCAGCCACTTCCTGTTCCATTGTGCAGAATATGGGCCGTATACGTACAGGAAGTGGGCTCTTTTGTTCCCCTTCTCCTTCCTGCGGCTGAAGAGGGGAAAAGTGTGTAGATGTGAGAGGGAAGGACAACACACGATGTGTTTCCAAGTAACCAGGAAGAAGACGCTGGTGGATTTTTAAAATACACACCCACAGATGCAAAGCAAGGGACTGGGCTGCAAATCAAAAGGAACTGTGATGCCAAAAATAATTAAATAGAGAAAACGGGGGGAGGTTTGATTTAGTAGATGCGCAGATGGGGTTCAGGCATCATTTAGCACAGGCACACATGCAGACAGCCATGTGAAAAACATCAAATCTCATATTAGACACCTGATCCCTGTCGATTATTTGATCAGTTTATTGATTAATCAGGGAAATGGACTAAGGCGCTCAACTACAACAGAAGTCACGTCAACCAACGCCATTGAATATTCCTTATTGATTCATACCTACATAAAGGCTCTTTTTTGGCTTCAGATGTCTCATTCATTCCCTACTTGATCCATCTGGCATGACTGATGCTCCAATAAGGGAATCCATCACAAAGTTTCTTTAAAAACAAACCAAGAAGAAGAAGAAATGTATTTGTCGAAATCTGCTGCAGTTCTGTATTGATAATAATGACTGAAGTGTGCATTCCCATTTTTCTATACAGCTGAATTATAACAGCAAAATGTTCACCTCTCTACTTCCAACAATCAGGAAAACTAGTCCGACTGGTCGAACGGGTCTGAGAAGGAAACTGCAGAGAGGCGGCGAGGAAAGGAGGAACGAGGCGGCCGGAGGGAGAGAGGAAGAGCGCAGCTGCTGGGGAGATTGATTTAAGGAGAGCGAAGGAACGACAGCCGGGCATCATCCAATCAGACTCTTGTTTCACATGGCTGCCAGAGCAGGGCAAGAGTGTCTGCATAGCAAGTCCTTTGAGGAAGGAAATACAAAGAGAGGAGGAAAGGGGCATTGAGAGGAAACCAGCAGCATGTCTGTCAGATGCCTCTGCAAGTTTGAGGATTTGTCACATCTGAGAAGCAATGAGCAACACACAGAAGTTTTAGGCCTTGTACACACACGTAGCCTGGTGTTTGAAAAAACGAATATCTGCGCAAAAAAATATTGCCGTACATGTTCGGATAGAGAAAATGACATGAACCCGGTGATTTTCACCACAGAGCGTTGTAAAGAATATGCCCAACCCATAGGTGGCAGTGTAGTGCAAAGGTGAAACATATATCAGCCAATCACAACCCTTCAAAGCAACCACAACTTCCTGTTAGTATTGAATCATGGCGGCCTGGAGGTTTGTTTGTGTGGACAGACCGCGAGGTTGAACTACTATTAAATACCGTGTTGGAGTACAAAGTTAATGAAACGCAGGAAAATGTCGACTGGGAATCATGTCAGAGCAGGTATGTTGACATTTTAGCGCTTTTTTTTTAGAGCATTATGTGACATCAGCGCCGCGCCGCACCATCTGTCGCAGACATAATGCGCAAATCTCCGGTTCAGAAAGTCCACACGCAAACCCAAAAGAGGAGAATTGTCAAATCTCCACTTTGGTCGGAGTTTTTGTTATTATTCGTTTATAGTTACATCAACCGGAGTTCACGTGTGGATGAAAGGCCACACCGCATGATAAACTATTCGGTTTTACTGATATCCGGCTACGTGTGTACAAGGCCTTAAATGCAACGAAGTTTTATACCTGGAGGCGTTTTTCCTTAAGCTTTGTCTATCTCAGGAATACAGTAAAGTGTTTACGATTAAAACTACAGTATGCTGGTGAAAACTACAGTATATATTTTTTAATGAAAGTACCACTGGTTTAAGGTTCATTTTTACTGACTTCTAAAATATGTGGAAAATATGTTTTAAAAATTACACTTAAAATAAGTTGTTTGCCATTTTTGTCCATGTTTTTAGTTATACTGTACAAGGCTAAGAGCAAGGTACTTGAACTCATCAGGTATCTACAGTTAAACGTGGATTGTTTATGTAATGTGTCCTGCTTAAATCCCAGCTGATGGGACAGGCAGCTCAAATCATGCGATACTTTAATGTGTAGAGACCATGGCAGCAAGACAAGAAACAAAGTGTTAAATGTTTTTCAGCATATTTATACCTTTATGTAATGTAGGTTGCAGATCAAGTGTTACAAAATGACAATAACCTGAACGAAGGCTGATCTTATGCGTTTGATGGAATGAATGTGTTTGTATCAGTGTATGTGTTTTTTATTACAAGCTGACAGAAGAGTTTATTGATGGACATGTATAGATTAGACCACAGTGGGGCCAGCTGGGTTCTAGATTTCCAGGCCGTCGTAGCCGTTCACGCAAATTTAATGGAGTGTGATAATAAAGGCAACTAATCCGAGGAGCTGACGGGAGGTCAAGTGACCCTGATTACCTCAGGGTCAACGTGACAAGGGAGGGAGCATGTGTGATCTGGGGAACAACACACGTAGAAATGAACAGAATATGTCTGTAAATGATCCCGCAGCAGGAGATGAAAACAGTCTGTAACTGAGTAAGAGCAGATCAGCAATAATGTCCTGCAACAGCATACGGTTCACTATGAAAGACAACAATCAGAGTTAGCTGTCAGAAAGGCAGGGGCTAAAACAGATTCAGAGAGGTATCCGTTTCTTCCATGATGACATTTGATTCGTTCCCCTCTGGGCAGAACTTATTCCTGCAGGACTGACGTGGGAAACATTCACTTCTCGTCTCAGCAAGCTTGTTTTAACCCGTAATCACCTTTTATTCGTTTCACCTACTGAGCGTATGAACTCTGAGCATACTGGCAAAAAAGTGCAAAATACAGTACATAAAGAGAATTTTGTCCAATTTTGACTCTTGTTCAGTCCATATCAAACACACCAAAATATATTCTAGGATCAACATAAAAATTTAAAATGCTTGCACTGTACTATTCTTTTATAAATGGCTTTTGTATGAACTGTTTTGCAAGATAATGTAAGAAATAGTCTTGATGACTACAATGCAAGTTAAAGGAAAATGGGTAAACGCATAGCTGGTGCAAAATTGATGGGAGTTGAGTTGTCTACATAAATGTCCTAAATTTAGATTAATCTGTGTGTTTGTTACTGCTGGTTCGAAGACTTCTAAGTACTTTAAATAACTAAAGTTAAAGAAAAACTACCGGTATGTTTTGAGCATTTCAAAAAGGTCTCATCATCAAACTTTTTGTACATAAGAGCTTATGAAATTGACTCAGTCTAGTCTACTGTAGAGCTATTATACAATGAGTAACAAGGTTGCCTGCACAGCCCCGAACTGAAATTTACAGCCTGTGTGAACCGACGCTGCAGGGTGTGGGAGTTAATAAGCCGTTGTTAAAATAAGGAAATACTTTCTTTTCCCAGTTGCCACCTGTCAGTCCACCTAACACCTGTCCCACTGGCTCTTTCTCTGCCTTTTCATCGCAAACACTTGCTCACGCTACATACAGCATGCCTTTGCAAATGTCTTCCATGAATGACAGCATGCTTGGTTGCATACTAAACAAATGATGGGAAAAGAAAACATAATTTAATCCATACACACGGGTATAACAGAATCCCTGTTTGCACATGCTGTTTACAGGCAATAACTTTATATTAAAGTTGAATGAAGGGAGAAACACTACGTTAAACGATCAGGGCTTAGTTGAGGACCAGCAGGACCACACACACCCACAATCACATAGTGCAAAGACAAACGGCCAACAATAATAATACAGGCCCATGTTTGGACTCGGATTAACATAAACTCAAACCTAAAACAGCTCTTGTGTGCCTACAGAGTACAAAAAAAAGGAGGGCTATCTATAGAACAAAGTAATATTTTTATTGTGAGTACACCACAGCTATATCTACAAGGACAATCCTCATTCAAGCCTTGATTGTGTCAGGACATATTTCTGAGTTAATCAAAGGCTGCTTTACAGCTAAACATCTATTCTCTCGTCTCTCCATAATCACACACACACATATAAGCCCTTAATCCTTTGTTTAAGGTTGGCAAAACACATCCTGCACTGATCCTAAAGTAGAACAATCACAAACCATTTCCCGCACTTACACATTACACAAGCATCGCAAGCCTTTTTATTTTCTGACAGCCATCCGTTGACTCAGGATCTCGACAGGAGTTGTGTTTATTAGTGTGAACCTGCTTATGTCCCATGCTTGCTATGGATTCCAACAAGTGCACATAATTCTGATTATAAAACCACTTGCGTAACAGAATTTTAAGCCTGTTTATTGCTGAAAACTTATTATTTTGTGTCAGTATGTAAACAAATTGATGGTAAAATTGAAAATACATGCAGCCATGTCTTGCAAACAGCTGCATTGAAACTCGTATAACAATGCACCAAATGTTCTCCGTGCACAAAAATCCACGCCATCAAAACAAACCAGATACATGTATCAGATACTCCTAATTCCTAACCCACTTAGAATGTCAGGATATGCGGACATAACCTAAATAATAAATGTGCAGCTTACTGTGCATGGACTCTTATCAAAAACCTGCGTTGTTGGCAGTAAGCTGGTTTTATCTCTACTCCAGAACAATAACCAGGTCCAACAAGAGACACAGATCACATAAATCCATTGTGATGGAGGGATTAGTAATGTAAACATGTGCTCCCAGAAACATGACCTGGCAGCTTTACGGACAGCCTTGATTATTTCATTTGTTTGTCCTAGTTTTTAATAAATGACATTAGAACAAGAAAAACATTATGGACGTTCATATAAATCACCTGAATGCCTTCAACGGTCTGGGAGTACAAACGCTGGTTTAGGTCATGAACTTGCTGCCCAAAATAACCTGCATGGTTAACAAAGTAGAGGAGACATTACCATAAATCTCCCACAAAACACCTCTTGGATGCACTTTGGATTATTTCTGTGAAATGGAGAAATGTGCAGCGCCAATACATTAGGTCTATTATGGGTAAAAACAAACTGCACTTCCTCTCAGTAAGTACGTACAGTAGTCCGTCGCTACTTCGCGGTTCAACTTTCACGGACTCGCTTAATCATGGTTTGTGAAGGTACAGTACATAATATTGTACAGCACAGTACTGTACACGACACAAGATTGTTGACCTTACAGTAATATTACTGTACTCATGATTTCAATAATAATAAGTTAATAACAAAAAAATATATAATTCAGACAGGTGCCACAATTTTATAGTTTTACTTCAATAAGCCTACACGGTAATCACCTGAACAAAAAAAAAAAAAAAAAAATGTCATGAACAGAGCAGGACAAAGAAAAACAGGTGGGGATGGTTGAGGGTGCAAGAAAAGGGAGGCGGAAAGCGAAGAGATAAAAACATGAACTAAGAGCAAAGGGCAAACAAAAGGCTGGGAGATAAAGAAGGAAAGTCAAAGGTGATGAGAGGCAAAAGTTCCATAATGAGCATAGAGAGATAAAAATACACTTGACAGTAGAAGACAAAGCAAAGACATTCAGGTTTGTGTGCAAGTTTTCAGCAGAAAACAACGGCAAACTATAAGTGGTCAAACACACTCACACGCACTTTGTGTTAAAACCACAAAGACTTCAAGATAAAAACATACATTTACCGTAACTGTAAGTAAGAGATACAGTAGTCCTTCGCTACTTCGCAGTTCGTTTATCGCGGTCTGCTCTATTGCAGTTTTTCAAAGTAAGATTGGACATGACACACAATTGGCTGATTGATGAATGAGCCGCACGATCGGCATGGAATTTTTATTTAAAATGAATTATTTTTAATTATTTAGCACCTCCTGCACCTCTATGTAGCCCAGAGCTGCAGACAAAGCTTCCACCTGCACCTTTGTGCAGCCCATACTGCAGGATAAACTTCCTGCTGCAGCTGCTCACCATGCAGAGTGGATAAGTGGACGTGGCCAAAAACGCTTGCAGGTGGCAAAGAGTAGAGGAGGCAGGAAGCTGAAATCATGACATTATGTTCTCTTTTAGAGCTTTGGAGTTTAGAAACATTGTTTAGAATAACACAAGAGTGTGGGAAGAGTTTAAAACACCTTTATATATACATATACAGTATACATATA
>JBBPBX010010260.1:35038-58249 GCA_038048925.1 Garcialebias charrua | reverse complement strand
CATACCATTTTATTTATAACGCACTTTAAACAGGAACAAGTCCACACCAAAGTGCTGAACAAACAAACACGCAACAGGCAACACAGACAATGAAGTACAACATGAAAAACATAAAAACATTGCAGATCAAAATTAAAACGATCAAATACCAATCAGCGGGTTTTGAAAGCAACAGAATAGTAGTGAGTTTTTAACCGGGATTTGAAAACTGAGAGGGAGGGGGCCTGTTTGATGAGCAGTGGTAACTAAATTTATTTTTGAGTCAAAGTTTTGTTCCAGTTTTTGCACAGCAACATTTATTAACAAACAGCTGTAATTCTACAAAATAAATGTCTAAAAAATAAACTATTTACATACATTAGTTTATTGTTTAGACATTTATTTACACATATTAAATAATAATCCTCTTCAGCTGAGGGCAGCTGTGGCTGAAAGGAGCAATCCTACTCCAATGGGAGAGCTGTGGGTTTGATTCCATTAGCAGTCACATGCTGTATAAGTAAATATGCTCGGACCCGGACTCGGAACAATAAGATCTGTAATATAAGATGGAGCTAGGTTGTTGAGAGCTTTGTAGGTTAGAAGTAAGATTTTGAATTCAATTCTGGACTTGACAGGGAGCCAGTGGAGAGAAACTAAAACTGGAAAGATATGATATCTCCTACTAACTCTAGTTAAGACTCTGGCAGCAGCATTTTGGATTTAAAAAGTATTTGGACACCCAGATATTAAACCATTACAATAGACGTGAGAAATGCATGAACCAGTTTTTCTGCATAATTTTTAGATGTTTCTAATTTTAGTGATAGCAGGTGGAAGAAGGAGGTTCTAGTAACGTTTTTAATGTGAGGGATAAAAGACATGTCCTAATAAAAAATAACACCAAGATTTTTAACATTTATTTATTTA
The DNA here is from genome assembly GCA_038048925.1 of Garcialebias charrua. NCBI lineage: Eukaryota > Metazoa > Chordata > Actinopteri > Cyprinodontiformes > Rivulidae > Garcialebias > Garcialebias charrua. The sequence goes on along the minus strand of JBBPBX010010260.1, from coordinate 57,340 downwards.
ATTTATCAAATTTGTTCAAAAAAACAAAACAATACAAAACAATCCCATAAACAATAATATACAAAATGTAAAAAATGAAAGGTAGCAGAAAGAAGAAAAAAACTTATTATATCTGCCCCTTTTTTCAAACAATCAGTTCAAACCATAATAATCTTCCAAAATAAATACGGTAAATAAAATAAAAAATATGGGGGATAAAAGACATGTCCTAATAAAAAATAGCACCAATATTTTTAACATTAGAGCTGGAGGCCAGATTAATGCCATCAAGGGAGGGAGACAGACTGAAAAATTAATTCCTAAGATGCTCAGGTCCAAAAACTAACTAACTGCGAGTGAACATTGTGGTTCAGTCCTTCCAGCTTCAGGCTCAAGCTCCAGCCTGTCATGGCAGCTGTCTCCATGATCCTCCATCTACCTGCACTGACCAAGCTCTGTACCCGCTCGGTTCTCTGGGGAAACCTTGGATATTCTCCGTCTGCCAGACCCGGTTCTGGAGAGCAGTCTGCGCTGCAGCTGCTGCGGTCATTATTGCCATCAAGCTGCTAAGGGGAACTGCTAACAAGATCTGCTAACAAGAGCCACCATCTGCCTGCATGGACTGAACTCTACGGACCCGTTTGGTTCTGCGGGGAAACCTTGGATGTTCTCTGTCTGAGGAACCAGTTGAGGTGGCTCGGGCATCTGGTTAGGACGCCTCCTGGACGCCTCCCTGGTGAGGTGTTCCGGGCATTTCCCACCGGAAGGAGACCCAGAGGAAGACCCAGGATATGCTGGAGGGACTGTTTCTCAGTTGGCCTGGGAACGCCTTGGGATTCCCCCAGAGGAGCTGCTCCAAGTGGCTGGGGAGAGGGAAGTCTGGGCCTCCTTACTTATGCCGGTGACCCACTGGACCCGTGTCGGGCGGCGGAAGCGGCCGGTTTACATTGAAAGTCTATGTGGAGAGGCGTCGATGCGCGGCGTATCGTTAAGCGGCGCGTTTTGAGTGATCGAAGCGGCGCGGCGGCACGCTGCAGTTCCTTTTCCGCGCACGCGCGCGTCCAAAGCAACCTACGCGTCGAGCCGCCAACGTCAGAAAATTCGATCTCTGGTGGCTCGACGCATCCAGCAAACAGTCGGGAGAGCCTCTGCTATGTGATTACACAACGACAACGGGACTTTTTGGACTTTTTAAACTTACCGGATCGAGCCTCCATGAATTGGAACCAAACTCCGGTAAGAAACGTGGCATTTTTACAGTTGCTGCTGTCCTCTCCATTGTACGATCACCCCAAACATAAAAAAAAACGTTTTAATCTCATCAAAGACTGTCGGAGCTGCAGTAACACAACAACTGACCCGGAAAACGAGCTAGACCCCCTCCCCTCTGCCTCCATCCAGTGCGCGTCATCAGACGGTCTTCAGTGGCTTTGTGGGAACGTGACAAGCGGCCAAAAGGGGGAGGCAGGAGCGTTTCGAGTTGACCAGTGGGTACCAGGCATAAGGCTACTACCCCAGAGACCCGCCCCCGGATAAGTGGAAGAAAATGGATGGATGGATGGATGGATGGATGGGTTCTGGCTGCCGTACCCGATTCTGGAGGGCAGTCTGGGAGGGCAGCTGCTGCGGTCCTTGCTATCATCAAGCTGCTAACAGGACCTGCTAATGTGGCTAACAAGACCACGCCTCTTACCAAAGCACACCACTAACAGTATCACGCTGGACCATGCTAAGATAACCATGTTGCTAAGAGAACCTCACTGCCAACAGAACTGCTCTGCTAATAGGACCATGCTGTAGATCGATTTCTTTTTCACATTTTGCGCTTTGTGTTTTTGTTTCTGTTGCATTCTTTTGTTGTTGTTGTTGTTGTTGTTGTTGTTGTTGTTGTTGTTGTTGTTGTTGTTGTTGTTGTTGTTGTTGTTGTTGTTGTTGTTGTTGTTGTTGTTGTTGAGGGTATCCACGGGGTTGTAAAAGGTAGTAAAAAGGTAGTAAATAAAATTAACACAAATTACGGCCATTAAAAAGTATTAAAAAGTAATAAATGTCATCTGACGAGGTATTAATTTTTTTAAAACCTACACAACTATATCTAAAAAAGCTAAGTCTGGTCCTCTGGACACTCAAAAAACAAAACAAAACAAAGAAAAAAAAACTGTAGAAAAGTTTCGTCTTTCGTCCGAAAGACTTCCTCAGTCTGAGCTGCTGTCTTCAGCTCAGTCTTAGGCCCAGTTTACACGGCGCATATTTTGAGTGGAACCGCTCCTTTCTCTCTGCGTCTTTGCTTATCGTCGACACGACACCACTGGCCCCCCTCTTTGAATCCGATGGTTTTTGAACTCACCCTCCAGAGTGGCTCTTTTTCGCTGACCCCCCGTTGATAATGTAATGTAAACATCTCCCGCTGATCTTTTGTGTCAACCACATGCACGCACGCGCAGACAGTCAGGGCAGGCGGACATTTCACGTGTCACGCTGCAAAATATGTGCTAAATTATAACAGTTTAACTAATAAACAGTATTTATGTTAGCGTGGGAGATATGTAAATTTATCTATCTATCTGGACTCGTTACGGTTTTTAAACAACGCGTAACATGCTGTGAAAAGGAAGACACCAGGTTTATTTTTTATTTATTTATTTATTCAACACCACAAACTGTACGTCACACAAACACTGAGAATTAAACTGAACACTATTAAAACACGTTAACCGAACTGTAAATACGTTAATGAACTGGACTCTTGCTGTGTTTTCATCTGGACCCCATCAGAACCGGTCTGCCTGTTGGAACGACAGCTTCCACCTAGCAGAAAAAAAGAAATAAAAATAAAAACTCTGTTGTTGTGTGATCAAATTAAACACAAGCAAACATTATATTAAGAACGTTGATTTACCTGCTGTAAGTCAGCTGTTTATCACGGAGGAAACTCCGACATCATCCTCATCGTCACTCGGTTCTGGTCCACAGTCCACTCAGCGTCTGGTGTGCAGCTTGTTAGATGAAGAGGTCCCACTTGGTGTCAAATCTGTTGACTATTATCCAAATCCAGCTTTAACTTGTTGTTAAGTTGTTGTTAGCTCAACGTTTAACCCAGGAGAACGCAGCAGTCTGCCAGCAGAGTGAGGCAGCACGCATGCGCAGTGGGTGAAGGTTCAGCAGCACGCATGCGCAGTGGGTGAAGGTTCAAAAATTCACAGCGCCAACTAATGACCCGGCATGGTAACTACAGTGAATTCATGAGGGGAGGAGGGGGGCATGAGGGAGGGGGGAGATTCGAGCGGATCCGTGTCAACGCAAAACTTTTCATCTAATTAACATACCCAAAACCTCCGTTTCCCCCCACAGTGTCCGTGTAAACAGGGCCTCAGTCTTAAATAGCACCCTCTCACAGTGGATCAACCAGTTGGCTGATGACAGCCGAAACCAGCTGCTCACATGATCAAGGAGGACCATCAGCCTGACGATGGATCGTTAGCACCCTGATGGTTGTTTGCTATTCACAGAGGGCTGAGTGATACTAGCAATAACAGCATTGTAAGAGGGGGACAGTTGAACCCGGAGGCCTCCACCTCTGTTTAATGATGGACGGTTTCTTTTCACAAAGATGGCCTCCTTTACTCCTCTCTCAAACCATCGTTCCTCTCTATCAAGGATGTGAACATCTTCATCCCTGAAAGAGTGACCGCTGGCCTGGAGATGAGTGTAGACCGCAGAGTCCTGACCTGATGATGTTGATCTTCTGTGCTGGGCCATCCTTAAGGCTACACATAACTATATTTTTCTCGTTCTGTCGGCTAAAAAAATGTCTGTGAATTCATTCATCTTTTCTAATTTTATGTTCCGAGTAGGACCTAAGCTAAAACAATGACGTCATATCGTCAGTCAGTGTGTGCGTTCGCACCTACAGCTGGCCGAGGCGAGGCTGTCTGTAAAAAGACACAGGAAGGAGGAACGCGGCTTACTCCTCCGACATTTAACAAGAAAAGTACCTAAACAATTATTTTTCAGCTCGAAATGATAGCAAAGATGTGTCTCAGTGTAACGTTTTCTTAATAAATGCACGTTAAAGGCCCCAGTATAGCTCTGCGTTCAGACGAACGCCGCTCAACGCCGTTCGAACGCAGAGCTATACTGGGGCCTTTAGTGTCAAATTAGCTTTATTAAAAAAATTGTTTCGCAGCCTGTGTACACCGTGAACGAGCAGAGGACAAGAAACAGGAAAGAGGAACGCGGCTCTTTTTTCCGACATTTAACAAAAAAAGTACCTAAACAATTATTTGTTAGCTTGAAATTATAGCAAAGGTGTGTCTCAGTCTATCATTTGCTTAATAAATGCACTTTAATGGTCAAATTAGCTGCATTTCACCAGGGCGGTGCAGCTTCCATGCAGAGAAGTGGGGAGTGTATGGCAGGCCGATTGAGTCATTAATAGCTAGTGAAGATTCTCAGTCATCCAGGACATGGTGAATTCTAAAAAGTGCAAGAAAAAAACAAAAAGTGCAAGAAAAAAACAACAAAGTATAAAGTATAGTATAATAAATAAAGTCCAGTTGTTTTTGTCTTGAACTTTTTTAAATTTGTCATTATAGCCACGTTTTCCTATTACATGATACAACAGCCAACAGCATGCCATACAACTATTACCGGTACCACTCTGGGACCATCAAGTACTGCTGTATTTTTTTTAATTTTCAGTCAGAATAAATGGAAACGGTCATATCTGTCAAAAAATGGTTTATAAATATGGAAAAAAATCCATAAATATGTCACTTCAGCCTATAAGTTGCAAGGCATGTAAATTATGCAAAAAACTGCGACTTACAGGATGAAAAATACAGTAGTTATTATTTTTCTTCCTCTCTTTTTGAATTGTGCGTGTTTTAAAATTATTTTAACTAAACTGTTTTGTTTTCAAGTTTACGGTTTCTTGTTTGCCATTAGAGATATGTTATGTGTGGGAACAATTAAACTTTTTGTCTTGGGTTAGATTTAAATAACAAATAGGTCAGTGCTTTTATTGAGGCAAGAAGCAAATTGATGTATCCAGTAATTATTATAAAACTACATTTACTACCAAAATTTAGGAAGAAAAGGACAGTAATCTATCTAGATGCTCTGAACTGAAGTACAAGAGGTTTCTGCTACGGTTACAGCTCAGTGTCGAGATGGTATTAAAAAATATTGTTATGGTATTAAAAAGGTATTAAAAGGTATTAAATTTCACTTAAGAATTTCTGTATATACCCTGTTGTTGTTGTTGTTGTTGTTGTTGTTGTTGTTGTTGTTGTTGTTGTTGTTGTTGTTTTGTCGAGATGGTTCTTCTCATCCTGAGCATTTCATGGCTCACCTTGTGTTGATTTTACATATGACAAATAAACCAAACTTGAAACCTGTCTCTCCTTTAAAACTGAACTTCTCACCCTCTCTCTTAAGGCTGGTTTATACTTCTTGTTAATAATAATAATAATAATAATAATAAGAAGAAGAAGAAGAAGAAGAAGAAGAAGAAGAAGAAGAAGAAGAAGAAGAAGAAGAAGAAGAAGATTTTTTTTGATTTTTAACAAAACTTTATTCACACAGTATTAAAAACATGATCAGGACAAGCTTAAAATTAGTTGTTTACATTAAAAGCTCGTTGTAGTTTAGTTCTTTCTGATCAGAAATGGTACATAAGATGTTTTTGAACCCCCACAGTTTCATAAACATTTTTAAATCCCCAGTGTCTCTGTGGAAGTGAAACTCCAAGGCCAGTCTGGCCTTGACGTTGCACCTCCACAGAGACACAGCATCAAGGTGAGGTCCATCCTGCAGTCTGTCCCTGCGAGACAAATAAATTGCCATCTTTGCCTCAGCGATTAAAAAATTTAAAAGTTGGGACTTGTCTTTAGTAGCTCTGCTGTAAAATACACCATTAATGAAAACTGAATGGGTAAAAAGTGTGTCAAAAAGGTTAAAAATCTGTATTAAGAGATTAAAAAAAACTGTTAGTCGTGCACAATCTATAAAAACGTGAAAAACATTCTCTGATAAACTGCAAAAAGGACACTCGTTTAAAACTCCAGGACTGATGATAGATAAAAAAGAGTTCGTTGCAATGGCGCCATGAAGGACCCTCCATTGAAGGTCACCAGTCCGTTTTTTTATCGGAAGTTTATAGAGTGTTCTCCACTGGGGCTTCTGTTCTCCGAACTTGTTGTCCCAGACACTGACAGCCCTGTTGTGCAGAGTCCTCTTGTTCAGCACCTTGACACAGGTCCGGTACAGGACTTTTGAACCTGATCCGCACAAGTCCACCTTTGGGCCTGTGGTACGAAGCAGGGGACCGCTGCTGTCCCCGAGGTCAGGATCCAGGTGGGTCTCCGGAAACGGGTCTGTTGGATCAGGCGGACGACCCTCTGTGGACCACAGCTGCAGGAGACACCTCTCACCAGCTGTCAACCTCTCCTTCAACAAGTCTATGAAGCGCTGCACCAGTCTGGCAGACCGGACTCCGAGCAACGAGGCCACCTCTTGGACGCTGGAGAAATCTGGTCCAGCCGTCTCCACCAGCCGCCTCAGGGTCACCGTCCCAGACCTGCAAAGCGCCGTCGACAGCCCCGGCATGGTGCTGTCAGAGACATCCAATCTCGCTCCACAGACTAAAGGTTCTTCTAAAAGCCAATGCAGAGAATTATTCGTGTTTGTTCTGTTGAATTTAAAAAAGGAGCACAGTTTAAAAACACTCTGATAAAACTGAGGTAACCCCTTTAACTGTAAACAGCCGACATTGGTCAGAAACAGAGCAGCATCCAGCCCCAAACCGCTCACGCACCTGAGGATGCAGCTGGCCACGTCTCTCCACACTGTGTCAGCAGGTCCTGCCAGGTATTTTTGGAGGAACTGCATTCTAAAAGCGGCCGTTCTGCTGGCCAGGTGGACAAGGCCTTGTCCCCCCTCCTCTCTTGGTAAAAACAAAACCGACTGTGGCACCCAATGTCGACCGTTCCAGAAGAACTCCACCATCTCAGACTGCAGTTTTACCAGCAGGTCTGGAGGTGGATCTAGAACGGCTAGTTTGTGCCACAGCTGTGATGCGACCAGGTTGTTTAAAACTAGCACTCTGCCTCTGTAGGACATCTGGGAGTGCAGCCATTTCCATTTTTTTATTTTTTGTCTAAACTTTTCTTCGACATTTTCCCAGTTTTTCTTTATCATATTCTTTTCCCCTAGGTAAATACCGAGGTATTTGAAACCGTCTCTCATCCACAGGAGGCTTTGAGGGAGAACTGGGAGCCCTTCAGGCCACTCACCCACGGCGAAGGCTGTGCTCTTTCCCCAGTTCACCCTCGCAGCAGACAGAATGGAAAAACTCTCGGTAACCTTCCTTAAAATGTCTACATCCTGTTGGTTTTTTATAAAAACAACAACATCGTCAGCATATGCGGATAAAACTATGTTGTTGTCAGAACCGGGTAAAGTAAAACCATGGACGCTTAATCGGATCTTTTGGAGGAGGGGTTCAAGGGAGAGTGCGTAGAGCATCCCTGAGAGTGCGCAGCCCTGCCGAACACCTCTACACACTCTAAAAGGAGCACACAGGCTACCATTAATCTTCAGCACACTCTCAACATCACTGTACAGCACCTTGATCTTGGCTACAAAACCAGCGCTGAACCCGAACTTTCTCATGGTTTCCCAGAGGAGGTCGTGTTCAACACGGTCAAAAGCCTTTTCTTGGTCGAGTGAGACCAAGGCTGTGTTCAGACCTAATGAACTGGAGACTTCCAAAACGTCTCGAATCAGGTAGATGTTATCTACCATGGACCTACTGGGGACGCAACAAGTCTGGTCCCGATGGATGACCTGCTCCATAGCATCTCTCATCCTAGTAGCTAGGACCTTGGAGAGGATTTTGTAGTCGGTGCAGAGTAGGGACACCGGGCGCCAGTTCTTCATCTCCTGCAGGTTCCCTTTTTTTGGCAGGAGAGTAATGACTGCCCTGCGGCATGACAGTGGGAGTGAGCCAGTGTTCAGACTGTCGTTGAAGACACCCAGCAGATCTTCTGCTAAAATGTCCCAGTAGGCTTTATAAAATTCCACAGTGAGTCCATCTATGCCGGGTGCCTTCTGGCCTTGCATGCTCTGGAGGGCTGTGTGGAGCTCAAGAAGCCCCAGGGGGCGCTCCAGTTGTGCGTTGGTCTCCTTAGAGACCTGGGGTAGTCCACTGCAGAACTCCCCGAACAGTTCATCATCTCTCTCGTATTCGCTTTGGTATAACGAGGAGTAGAACTCCACAGCCCTCCTCCTGATCTGTCCTGGCTCACTCAGCTGCTGCCCGGTGTCTGACAACAGAGAGTGGATGACTTTGTTCTGCCCGTTTTTCCTCTCCAAGCTAAAGAAGAAGCTAGAGGGAGCATCCATTTCTGTGATGTTTTGCATCCGGGATCTGACCAATACGCCCTGTACCTTCGCGTCCAGTAGGTTGGTTAAAACTAACCTTTTTGCTTTGAGAGCTTCAAAGTGCTCTCGGTTTCCTGTGGAGTCACTGAGTCGTTCTAGCTCCACTATATCAATCTCCAGATCTTTGATAGATCTGGTGATGTTGCGAGTGACGTTGACAGTGTGCTGCTGACACAGCAGTTTTATTTCAACTTTACAGTTGTCCCACCATTGCTGCAAACACGTAAAATCACCCTTCCTCTGTCTAAAAACCTCCATAAAATAACTCAGAATCTCCTTAAAACTACGGTCATGAGTTAAGACTGAATTAAAATGCCAGTAGGCGCTCTTAGGTAAAATGTTTCTGATAAAAACATTACCTAAAATCAGCGAATGGTCTGTAAAAGCTACTGGTAAAATCTGACAAGCTTTAAAAACATTAAAATGATGTTTAAAACAATAGAAGCGGTCGAGACGAGCTAAAGAAATGCCATTTTCTTTAAGGTGGGACCACGTGTACTGCCTGGAGTCTGCATGCATCCTCCTCCATACGTCCACCAGGCCATGAGACGTGATCAGCTGCATCAGGACACGCTGGGCTGCCGGGTGGGGCTCTGCGTGATTGCGGTCTAAGAATTCATTTTCAGTGCAATTGAAATCCCCTCCTAAAAAAACATAATCTGAGGACCCACAATCTCCCAACCTTTCCCCAATTTTTTCCAAAAAACACTTTTTCTCTGCATTGGCAGTGGGAGCATAAATATTTATAAAAATTACAGTAAAATGTTCAAAAACAGCTTTGACTAAAAGACATCTCCCTTGAATAATGTGCTGCACTTCTGTGTGGCTGGGAGTGAAAGTGTTGGAGAAAAGGAGTCCTACTCCTGCACTCCTGGAGGTGCCATGACTAAAAATGGCTTCCCCTTTCCACTCTTTGTGCCACTCTGTCTCAATGGACGCATCACTATGAGTTTCTTGTAAAAACAAAACGTCAATTTTTTTATAGTTCATGGTTTGATAAACCAGCGCACGCTTCACAGCCTCTCTGGCACCGTTGAGGTTTAAGGATGCCATTTTGAAAGAATCCATGATGATAAAGAGGTTAGAAAACGTGTAAAAAATGACTATAAAAAATGGGAAAGTGCAAGTGTTCATAGTTTATTCAGAGCTGTTTTCTAACTTTAGTCATTATTTTCTTTAATCTAAAAATTTCTCGGTCTGTAAAACCTGACACTTCTTTGTGTTTTATATGATGCTTTGCTGAGGAGTAAAACATATCTAGGTTTGGAAAATAACTTTCCACATTAACTCCTTTCTGCTTTTTTGTTTGGCTAAGGAAAGTCAGAAATAATTCTGCAGGGTAACGGGGTTCATTGTTTTCCTGTAATGTAGAGACTTCACTCAAATCAGAGCAGCAGCTCTCACTGTCACTGTCTACTTTCTCTGTCATCTCTTCAGACACTTTGTCTGTCTGTTTACTAGCTTTTGTAGCATTTTCAACAATGTTCTCTTTGCTATTTTTCTTTATCTCCAGCTCCATCTCCTCTACACCCGCTCCTGCTTCACTCTCTCTAGCCTCTAACCTCTCACTTTTCTTTACTGTACCGTTTTTCTCTCCATCCACCTCTATTTTTTCTTCCTGATTACCACACACTAACTCTTCATCACCCATGTCACCCTCTTGCACTTTTCGTTCTCTGTCGTTCTCCCCCACCTCCCCCTGAGCCTCCCCCTCTCCATCCACAACACCACCATTCTCCTCACCACCACCACCACCACCACACACCTCCGTGCTGTCATTTTTATCCCCACATGCACTTGGTGCTTCTCTCTCCACAGTTGGTGCTTCAACACTATGATCCGTGTCGGCGGGGGTCGCGGACACCCCCGCATCAGCAGCAGGAGGGGGACCGGTCGCAGCCGCGGCTCCCCCCGCAGCCGACGCGGTAGGGGGACCAGCGGCAGACTCCCCCGCATCAGCAGCGGGAGGGGAACCGGTCGCAGCCCCGGCCCCCTCCGCATCAGCAGCGGGAGAGGGACCGGTCGCATCCCCGGCTCCCCCCGCAGCCGATGCGGGAGGGGGACCGGCGGCAGACTCCCCCGCATCAGCAGCGGGAGGGACCGGCCCGTCTCTGTTTGGACACATCTTAATGACGTGTCCCGTTTGGTGACATCCAAAGCACTTCATGTTTGTTGAAGTGGCGTACAGAAGATAATCAAAATCATCAATTTTAGCATGAAAGCACACGTTAAACTCCTCCCCCCGGTTATTCAGAATCATATAGAGTTGTCTCCTGTGAGAGACGACGTGTTTGAGGAGGGGTGATTTACACCCCGTCAGGACCTTTCTGATCGGGGACACCACCTTCCCGTATCTGGACAGTTCTCTGATTAAAAACTCGTCACTTACAAACGGGGGGACGTTGGACAAAGTTATTTTCGTGGTTGGCAGTTTCAGTGGTGACACGTGTAGAAATAAGTCTCCCACTGAAATGCTAGCCTCGACCAGCTGTTGAACTTTTTGGACAGAGTCCACAAAAATCACTACAGCCCCATTCATGCGGGCTGCGGATTTAATGGATCCATGTCCGACCACCTCTCCCACCGCTAAACAAACTTCCTCCACGCTGCATGCAGAAACAGCACTCACCTTGATGCCGTTCTTCCGTGTCAGCGTGGAGAAGTTCCCCGTGCTCTCCATGGCGTCTAGACGCCGGCCAGCCAGGTGCACCTGGCGGCCCCACCCAAACCAAAAATAAAACCTTAAATCGTGACAATACTAACTCAAAATCACAACCTAAATAAGTTACATGAACACCCAGTGACAAAATATAATAGTAAGAAAAAGGTAAAGATATAAAAATATCCAATTTGCTCACGCTCTCCCTTCAGCTCCTCTCCACACGCCTCAGGACAAGGAAGAAGAAAACCAGGACGACGACGGACACCCACGAGGCCTGTCCTGTCTGCCTTGGGATCCTACACGCGAGGAAGGCGCTGGATTCACCCGACTCCTGCCCCCACTGTCGTCGAATGACGGCCACTGTGAGGAAACGCCGCGAGGACACGCTGGCCAAGTCCATAGCGAGGACCGCAGCGATGAAGGTCGCACTAACCTGCCTGCTCCAGAACCGGAGCCTGAAAACGTGGACCTGGAGTGCAGTGGCCGGGTCGGGGAAGACAACGCATCGGACTCTTCTCTTCCTGTCGAAGACTCGACGCCAGAAGGGTCCGACGTAGACGCCCAGTACGGTGACAAGGGAGAAATTGTTCATTTCTCGCTGAACCTGGCGCAGAACATTCCGGAACCGGACTTGTCGGTACATGCCCTGTTCGACTTGTGCCATAGGGCCGCTGACGCCCTGAAGGTCACGTGGCCGGACCCCATGCCTCGCCAACGGGCTACTAGGCTGGCAGGAAACTACTTCTACATGAAGCAACCAACAACATCGCAGAAAATGCCAATTTTTCGCAAACAAGCGGATGCCCTCCGCGAGGGTTTGCCAAGGAAAAAGTTCGCCCCACCAACGGAAAACACACGTGGTCTCCCACGAAAGAGACCCGCTGGGGACTGCGAGGCTTCACAGTACCGTCCGAGTGCTGCTTCGGCCTCTTCCTACGAAAACCAGTTCCGGACCTGATGAACCAGGACGAACTGATAAATTTACAGGTTCGCCCGCCCACGAGGTACGGGAACCTAACTCTCTAATCCCAGTCTCTGCTCGTAGACAACCACGAGGAGCTGGTGACATGTGTGCGCGCACTAAACATGACTCGCCTACTGTATATGTATACAAAACAGACACTGTTTCAAACATGTACAAAAATAAAAGTACCAATGCACAGTCTGCCCTGGTTCTTGACTCGAGTCCCATTTTTATAAAACCCAGACCTCACGGTCGAACTATGAACCACAGCAAGATACGCGAGATCCGTCGGAGACGGCCTGATCTCGCAATATCTTCTGTTGGGCCGAGCAACCTGCTAAAAAAATCGCGAGAGGGGTCAAAGGTCACCCCCTTCGACCTAAAACACGAGGAGCACAACATGCCGTCCAGGCTCAGCGCGCATGCGCAGGCTTGGGAGGCGTTCCTACCAAATGATTGGGTCTTGGCAACAATACGTCATGGGCTCAAGTTGCAGTTCTCAAAGAGACCGCCCCGTTTCTCAGGGGTGTTGCATTCTAAGATCAATCCTGCATGCGCGCACGTGCTGAGGGAGGAAGTTTCAACCATGCTGAAAAAAGGAGTGATTAGTTTGGTCTCAGGACGCAAACTGCGCTCCGGACACTACAGCAAGTACTTCCTGGTGCACAAAAAGGGCCGTTCCTTGAGACCGATCCTGGATCTCAGGACTCTCAATAAAATAATTAAAACCTTCAAGTTCAGGATGCTTACACTGCGGCAAGTTCTCCAGTCTGTGAGACCAGGAGACTACGCATGTATGGGGCGGCCGTGGTGTAGTGGTAATGGCAGTCGACCCCTGATCGGAAGGTTGGAGGTTCGAATCCCGCATCCGCCCACCATGTGTCGTTGTGTCCCTGGGCAAGACACTTAACCCCGAGTTGCTCCCGGTAGGTCTGGATGGCGCCTTGCAAGGCAGGCTACCACTACCGGTGTATGAATGTCTGAATGAATGGGTGGATGGCTGGTATTGTAAAGCGCTTTGGGACTCCTCACAGGGGGCTAGAAAGCGCTATATAAATAAGCTCCATTTACCATTTACAATGGATCTGAAAGATGCCTATTTCCATATAGGCGTGTGGAGGAGACCCAGAAAGTTCCTCCGTTTTGCATTTGAAGGTAACACTTATGAATTCAAAGCCTTACCCTTCGGTTTAAAGACTGCTCCACGTACATTCACTAAATGTCTGGATGCAACCCTGACCCCTCTTAGGAACCAAGGACTCAGGGTCTTGAATTACCTGGAAGACCTGTTAATTCTGGCTGGAAGCAGAAAGCAGGTGCTGTCACACTCCCTTACGCCAAAAACACACTACACGCGTTACGGCTCCGCCCCGCTCCGGTCCGACCTCCGCAGCAAATACGCACCCATTATAATCAATGACAGACTTTACACTGGCTCCGCACGGCGGCGGCGAGCTGCGGAGAGCGGACGGCAGTCCGTCAAAATTAGAAATTTTTCTATTTCTGCCGGACGCCGGAGCTGTGCGGAGTCAACTTTCAAAGATTACCTCGCACCAACAGGAAAAGGAACGAGCACAACTTCCGTATTTACAAAATAAAATCACCACGGGCGGACTTAATCCTAGCTCTATACGGATTTATTTGTACAAAAATGCTTTCAAACTATCATTTATGACTACGCCTACAAACGCAATACAATAAATAAATAAATAAATAAAGTATTTTATTCTGAAAATGTAATACCTCACTTCCTGTTGCTCAAACCATGTCCTGTCGCTCATTTACGAGAGAAGATCAAGGCAGCAGTCTCTACTGTTGTTCTCCTTCTTCCACCGAATGAATTGTTTTGTTCTGACTTACTTATTTATCACTTGATTTATCGCGCGATCCCGCAAATCCCGCGCATGCGTCTCGGAGCGGCGCATGCAGGCGGACCTGAGCTGAGCGGAGGTAGTGGAAACTGGAGTTTGAGACGCTCAGCTGCGACCTGCGGAGCGGACCGCATGTAGTGTGTTTTTGGCGTTAAGGTGATCTCTCACCTGGAGTCTCTCGGTTTTGTCATAAACCTACAGAAGAGCAATCTGACTCCGTCACGGGTTACCGTATTTCTGGGTGTACAGATTGACACTGTCCAATACAGAGCATGGCTCTCGAAGGAAAGAGTCTCCTCCATTCGCCATTGCCTGGGAAGATTTAAGTACCTGAAAGGCGGTACCTCTGACGCGGGGTGATGCCCCCTGCCGTAAAAGGCGTGATTGTATTCCTTCAGGTAATCGCACGGGGGCGCAATTCCCATAGCATTAGCAAGTATGTTGCACCTCGTTCCCTTCCTTCAGGGAACATGAGTTATGGTGCATAACTTTCAGTTTTCTAATTTAAACCGAAAGCTCAAAGAAAAACTATGCCAAAAGTCAATTGAATTTACATTTTTTACTCTGCAGACTGTTCAGTTGCTCAGAGTGCCAGAGACAAAGTGAAGCTTCAGAAATTAGATTTGCCAATATGCATTTATGAATCTTGCACTGATAGTTTGTGAAGTTGAAAAAACTGCTGTAAAATGTTTACTTTAATTTGTGTTATTTATTGTGAACATGCCATTTCAGAGGAGTAAGAAAATGTGATTTTGCTGCTCAACAGTCAGCAGCAGACAACGTCTCCCTCCTGTGGTTGTTCAGGGAAGAGGCAGGTGCAGGGGGTGGATACCTGAGGTCCAACTTGAAAATCTATAAACTTTCATACTCCTACAAGCACTCTGATCAGCAAACACATACAAACACTGACTTTGAATAAATCAATAAATGTATTAATTAAAACACACGGTCTACTTCCCACGTGGTGAAAACTTTTTTTTATTCAAACCCTGATTCTAAAAAGTTGTGTAAAATGTGAAGAAGAAAAAAAGAATGACTGATTTACAAATTTCATGAACATGTTTTATTGGCAATGAGACAAAGTATGACATTTTTAGACTCAGATGTTGCCCATTTTAAAGGAAAAAAAAGGCCATTTTGAATTTAATGGCAGCAGCACGTCCCATAAATAGGACAGGTCCAAGTTTTCTACTAAAGCATCCCCTCCTTTTTTTCCCCCAACAGTCTGTAAATGTCCAGGAGACACTGAAGTTGCTGTAGTGTTTGGAGGAGAAAGTTATCCCACTCCTGTCTGAGGCGTTCCAACAGTCCCGGGTCTCATTTGATGCATGAGAGCAGATGTTCTAAAACTGGCATTTACTTTTCTGCATTAATGGGTCCTTTCTCAGATGTGTAAACTCTCCATGCAAGAGACACTACCAAACCCCTTTACCATCAGGGAGGCAAACTTTTAAAATGTGCGCTGAGAGTAGGCCAGATGGTTCCTCTCTTCTTTAGTAACATGTGGCATCTATTTCACCCAAAAAATTAAAATGTAGAATTGTCTGGCCACAGAACAGTTTTCCAATTTGCCTATATATATATTTTTTTTTTTCATTTATAGATGGCCTCCTTTCTCACCTTATAGCCATCCTCTCACACCAATATGTTTTTTTAATAGAGAGAAAGAAAAGATAGAAAGTAAGACAACAAAACAATAATTATCCACAAAAAAAGCACAAGGCAAACACACCCAACCTCCGTCCGCAATCCTGCAAAGCACATGACAGAACACAGCAACGAAACATACATGCATAAAGACTAATAATATTCATGACCTTGCAGTAGATTTCTATAAATAAACATACCCATACCTACAAATATATATACAGTATACAGTACATACCTAAATATATTTCAATAAATGTTTTCACATGTGTCTTTTTCTTTGCTTGATAGAGCTTTAAGCAGCATTTATGGATAACATGGTGAACCATTTACAGACAATTGTTTGTGGAAGTGTTCTTGAGCCCATGCAACGATGTCCAGAACAGAACCCGACCTGTTATATACAGTTCTGCCCGATGGTCGTCAACCAGTTCTGACTTTCAGCTTTGTCATTTGAGCTCAGAGATTTCTCCAGAACTCTTTTGATGAGATTATGACAACTAGACAGCTTCCCAACTTTCCATTGAGGAACCATCCATCCACCCATCCATCTTCTTCCGCTTATCCGGGGTCGGGTCGCGGGGGTAGCAGCCTAAGTAGGGAGGCCCAGACTTCCCTCTCCCCAGCCACTTGGAGCAGTTCCTCCGGGGGAATCCCAAGGCGTTCCCAGGCCAGCCGAGAAACATAGTCCCTCCAGCGCGTCCTGGGTCTTCCTCTGGGTCTCCTCCCGGTGGGACGTGCCCGGAACACCTCACCAGGGAGGCGTCCAGGAGGCATCCTAACCAGATGCCCGAGCCACCTCAACTGGCTCCTCTCGATGTGGAGAAGCAGCGGCTCTACTCCGAGTCCCTCCCGGATGACTGAGCTTCTCACCCTATCTCTAAGGGAGAGTCCAGCCACCCTGCGGAGAAAACTCATTTCAGCCGCTTGTATCCGAGATCTTGTTCTTTCGGTCATAACCCAAAGCTCATGACCATAGATGAGGGTGGGAACGTAGATCGATCGGTAAATTGAGAGCTTTGCCTTTTGACTCAGCTCTCTCTTCACCACGACAGACCGGTACAGCGCCCGCTTCACTGCGGACGCTGCACCTATCCGCCTATCGATCTCACGCTCCAGTTTTCCCTCATTCGTGAACAAGATCCCGAGATACTTAAACTCCTCCACTTGGGGCAGGACCTCCTCCCCGACCCGGAGAGGGCATGCTACCCTTTTCCGGCTCAAGACCATGGCCTCGGATTTGGAGGAACTGATCCTCATCCCGGCCGCATCACACTCGGCTGCAAACCGCTCCAGTGAAAGTTGTAAATCACGAACTGATGAAGCCAGTAGGACCACATCATCTGCAAAAAACAGAGAAGCGATTCTAAGGTCACCAAAACGGATCCTCTCAACACCTTGGCTGCGCCTAGAAATTCTGTCCATAAAAGTTATGAACAGAATCGGTGACAAAGGGCAACCTTGGCGGAGTCCAACTCTCACCGGAAACGAGCCTGACTTACTGCCGGCAATGCGGACCAAGCTCTGACACCGGTCGTACAGGGACCTAACAGCCCTTATCAAAGGGCCTGGTACCCCATACTCCCGGAGTACCCCCCACAGAACCCCCCGAGGGACGCGGTCGAATGCCTTCTCCAAGTCCACAAACACATGTAAACTGGTTGGGCAAACTCCCACGCACCCTCCAGGACCCTGCTGAGGGTGTAGAGCTGGTCCAGTGTTCCACGACCAGGACGAAAACCACACTGCTCCTCCTGAATCCGAGGTTCGACTATCCGACGGACCCTCCTCTCCAGAACCCCTGAATAGACCTTACCAGGGAGGCTTAAGAGTGTGATCCCCCTATAGTTGGAACACACCCTACGGTCCCCCTTTTTAAATAGGGGAACCACCACCCCAGTCTGCCAATCCAAGGGAACTGCCCCCGATGTCCACGCGATATTGCAGAGTCGCGTAAGCCAACACAACCCTACAACATCCAGAGCCCTAAGGAACTCCGGGCGAATCTCATCCACCCCCGGAGCCTTGCCACCGCGGAGCTTTTTAACCACCTCGGCGACCTCAGCACCAGAGATCGGAGAACCCGACCCAAAGTCCCCAGGCTCTGCTTCCTCAGTGGAAGACGTGCCAGTAGGATTGAGGAGGTCTTCGAAGTATTCCGCCCACCGACTCACAACATCCCGAGTTGAGGTCAGCAGCACGCCACCTCCACCATAAATGGTGTTGGTCTCGTACCTCTTTCCCCCCCTGAGACGCCGGATGGTGGACCAGAATCGCCTCGAAGCCGTACGGAAGTCATTCTCCATGGCCTCTCCGAACTCCTCCCACGCCCGAGTTTTTGCCTCAGCAACCACCCGAGCCGCATGCCGCTTGGACTGCCGGTACCTATCAGCTGCTTCCGGGGTCCCACAAGCCAAAAAGGCCCAATAGGACTCCTTCTTCAGCCTGACAGCATCCCTCACTGCCGGTGTCCACCACCGGGTTCGAGGGTTGCCACCTCGACAGGCACCAACAACCTTGCGGCCACAGCTCCGATAAGCTGCCTCGACAATAGAGGCGCGGAACACGGCCCACTCGGACTCCATGTCCCCCGCCTCCCTCGGAACGTGTTCAAAGCTCTCCCGGAGGTGGGAGTTAAAGCTCCGTCTTACGGGAGACTCTGCCAGACGTTCCCAGCAGACCCTCACGATACGTTTGGGTCTGCCAGGTCTGACCGGCATCCTCCCCCACCATCGGAGCAAACTCACCACCAGGTAGTGGTCAGTAGACAGCTCCGCCCCTCTCCTCACCCGAGTGTCCAAGACATGCGGCCGCAGATCAGATGAGACGACAACAAAGTCGATCATCGAACTGCGACCTAGGGTGTCCTGGTGCCAAGAGCACATATGGACACCCTTATGCTTAAACATGGTGTTCGTTATGGACAATCCATGACGAGCACAGAAGTCCAATAACAGAACACCACTCTGGTTCAGATCAGGGGGGCCGTTCCTCCCAACCACACCCCTCCAGGTCTCACTGTCATTGCCCACGTGAGCGTTGAAGTCCCCCAGTAGAACAAGGGAGTCCCCAGGAGGCGCACTCTCCAATACCCCCTCCAAGGACTCCAAAAAGGGTGGGTAGTCTGAGCTGCCGTTTGGTGCATAGGCACAAACAACAGTCAGAGCCCGTCCCCCCACACGTAGGCGAAGGGAGGCTACCCTCTCGTTCACCGGGGTGAACCCCAACGTACAGGCACCAAGATGGGGGGCAACCAGTATGCCCACTCCTGCTCGGCGCCTCTCACCAGGGGCAACTCCAGAGTGGAAGAGTGTCCAACCCCTCTCAAGGAAACTGGTTCCAGAGCCAGAGCCATGCGTTGAGGTGAGTCCGACTATTTCTAGTCGGAACTCTCAACCTCACACACTAGCTCAGGCTCCTTCCCCACCAGAGAGGTGACATTCCATGTCCCAATGGCCAGCTTCTGTAGCCGAGGATCAGACCGCCAGGGTCCCCGCCCTCGGCCGCCACCCATCTCACATTGCACCCGACCCCTTTGGCCCCTCCCACAGGTGGTGAGCCCATGGGAAGGGGGACCCACGTCTCCTCTTCGGGCTGTGCCCGGCCGGGCTCCATGGGTAAAAGCCCGGCCACCAGGCGCTCGCCAGCGTGCCCCACCTCCGGGCCTGGCTCCAGAGTGGGGCCCCGGTGACCCGCGTCCGGGCGAGGGAAAACTTAGTCCATTAATTGTACTCATCATAGGGGTTTTTGGGCTGCACTTTGTCTGATCCCTCACCTAGGACCTGTCTGCCTTGGGTGACCCTTCTAGGGGCATGAAGCCCCTGACAGCATAGCTCCTAGGATCATTGGGACACTCAAACCCTCCACCACGGTAAGGTGGCAGCCCATTGAGGAACATCAGTCTCAAATTATTTATTAATTAATTATTCTAAAATCAGAAGGCTCATATGGACAGTAAAAAACAAGGAGCTCAGTGTCTCTTTTCCAGATATGGGTTACTGGGGCCCCACTCTGGAGTCAGAACTTGAGGAGAGGCTCGTTGGCAAATGCCTGGTGACCGGGTCTCTACCCATGGGGCCTGCCAGTTCAGCCCGAATGAATAACATGGGTTTTCCTTCCTGTGGGCCCACCACCTGCAGGAGAGGCCATAAAAGTCAAGTGCATGATGCCATGGGCAGTGGCCGAATGTGGGGACCTTGGCAGACCTTGACTTACCAAAGCTGGCTCTTGGAACATGGAATTTGACCTCTTTGGCAGGTAAGGAGCCTGAGTTTGTGCATAAGGTTGAACAGTACCTACATAGTCGGGCTCACCTCGATGCGCAACATGGGTTCTGGAACCAATCTCCCTGAGAGGGGCTCAACCTTATTCCACTCTGGAGTTGCCCATGGTGAGAGGTGCTGAGCTGGTGTGAGTCTATTTGTAGCCCACTGACTTGGTACCTGTGTGTTGGAGTTTTCCCCGGTAGATGAGATGGTGGCTTGCCTGTGCCTTCGGGAGGGGGATGGGCTCTGACAGTTATTTGTACCTACTTGCCAAATGGCAGTTCAGAGTATCCAACCTTTTTGGAGTCCTTGGCATGGGTGCTGGAAGGTGCGTCAGCTGGGCACTCCTTTATTCTGCTGGGGGACTTCAATGTCCATGTGGGTAATGACAGAGTGACCTGGAGGGACTTGACTAGGAGGAATGGCCTCTCTGATCTGAACTTGAGCTGTGTTCTGTTCTTGGACTTCTGTGCTAGTCATAGTTTGTCCATTACGAACACCATGTCTAAAAAAAAAATAAGGGTGTCCATAGGTGCACTTGGCACCAGGATGCCCTAGAACATAGATCAATGATAGACTGTATTGCTCCCTTCAGGTTAGTAGAGTTGGGTGAGGTTCTGCCTCAAGTGGAGGAGCTTAAGTATCTTGGGGTTTTATGCATGAGTAAGAGAAGAATGGAGCATGAGATTGACAGACGGACTGGTCCAGCATGTACAGTATTGTGGACTCTGTACCAGCCTGTTGTGATGAAGAGGGAGCTGAGCTATATGGCGAAGCTCTCCGTTTACCGGTCGGTCCATGTTCCTATCACCTATGGTCACAAGCTCTGGGAAGTAGGGATGGGAACCGAGAACCGGTTCTGTTAGAGAACCGGTTCTTAATAGTCCAATTCCATGGAATTGTAGGATGCATGTCTTAACAATTCAGCTTACCGGTTCTGTAGACTCATGGTGGTGACGTATTCAAGCGCTGACATCACAGACATGCGCCGCGCCCGAGACGAGTGGTGGTGGTGTCTATATATGATATCTATGTTCAAAATGGCGTCGCGGAGGAAGCGCTCAAGCGTTTGGCTTCATTTCACGAAAAAAGATGAGACCAGGACTACTTGTAACGCATGCAACGCGTCCATTACGATAAAGGGAGGAAATACGTCGAACATGCAGAAGATTTGGCCACTCGGCATGCGCTGATTTTGAAGAAATGTACCGTTTTTAACACGCTGCTTGGAGGAGAAGGAAGTGGAGAGAAAGCGTCCACCTCCGTTGTAAATGTTACAGCAGGTAACGTCAAATTCTTTCACTTGTTACCTTTTAGCTATACTGCTTCCACTGTATTTTATAAATAATCTCCATCTCATGTAATAACATTTAGCTGACGAGGATTGCCGGAGTCTGGCTGGCTCAGAGGCTGTTGCTAGCACACTTAGCTTTCAGGATGACGATATTAACACACAACAGACCTAAAAATGCCACCGTAGAAATGGGAGCAAAAACAAAAGTGTTGTTTTATATTTTTGTTCAGTGTGTTTCATTGTAGCCTCTTTCTGTTGTGAGAGCTTTTCTTGCTGCTCAGTGTTTTTAATGGTGAATTTCTTCTGAAGCTGGCAGAGCTGGGTCCAGGGAGAGACACAGAGGGAGGCAGAAGAGGATGAAGATGATAACTATGTAAGTTTTGTTTTTTGTAATGAAAGATGATAGATTGCATGGATTATTACACTATTTATTTTAAAATTGAATCTTGTGGTTATGTCAATAATTTCAGATGCCTCCTGTAAAGCAGCAAAAAGAGACAACCCTAGAAGAACTTTTTGAGGAAGAGACAGAAGTCCAACTGTATAGAAGCCTTTCACCCATTCCAACCATGGACAGCCCCTTAATACGGTAATGTTAATTAGGAATTATTTTTTCATAAAAGTTCTATTTTTGTTCTGGTGAAAGAGCATTAAATACTTCATGCACACAAATGGTGTACTATATATTTTTTTCTAACTCAATGAGAATTGTTAACAGAATTGATAAGGAATTGAATCGATAAATGATATCGATAAAGGAATCGATATCGATAATTTCTTAACAATTCCCATCCCTACTGGGAAGTGACCGAAAGAATGAGATCATGGATGCAGGCGTATGAACAGAGTTTCCTCCGCAGGATAGCTGGACTCTCCCTTAGAGAGGTGAGAAGTTCACTTATCCGGGAGAGACTCAGAGTAGAACTGCTGCTTCTCCACATTGAGAGGAGCCATTTGAGGTGGTTCAGGCATTTAGTAAGGATGCTCCCTGCGCGCCTCCCTAGGGAGGTGCTTCGGGCCTGTCCAACTGGGTGGAGACCCCGGGGAAGACCCAGGACATGCTGGAGAAACTACATTTCTCAGTTGGCCTGGGGACACCTAGAATCCTCCAAGAAGAGCTGGAAAAGGTGGCTGTGGAGCAGAGATGGGGACTCAAGTTTGGGACTCGGACTCGAGTC
>JBBPBX010010260.1:0-26337 GCA_038048925.1 Garcialebias charrua | reverse complement strand
AAACGACTGTATAAGCTAGTTTCGCTTTTTTTCCCCATCTCTCTCTCTAGCGGCGCTGTGTGTGTGTGTGAGTTGGATTAGGTTCTATTTGGGGTCTTGAAAACGTTTACACAGTCCGCTGTGTGTGCGCTGATCGAGGGACACAGCTCCGCTGTGGGTGTGTGTGTGCGCGCGCGCGTGCTGTGTGTGTGTCCGTTGCGAGTGACATCCGCTCCCTCCAGCACGTGCGCACAGGGGGAGGGAGGGTGACGTCAGGGAGTTGTACATTTATTACAGAGGAAAAATTAAAAATGACACGACAACTTGTACACGTCTGATCTGTCCCACAATAAATACGTTGCGGTCCAGTTCAACTCAGCTCCGCCTCTTTTGGACCCGCGCTCCGGCTTCATTTCTGAACACGTTTTTGAGAGCGGGACCTGTCCGCCTTCACCTGTTGTCTTATGAATGACCTGAGGAGGGTTAAACCCAGACTGGTCTGTGCGTGAATAGCGCAGATCTGATTTATGAAAGGGGCTATAGAAAAACATGGCTTCCCCCATCATTTGGGAGAGCAGGTGTGTGACTGGAGAAGTTCAGAGCTGCTGCAGCTTTTAGATGTCTCTAAACTGTGAGAAACTGCTGTTTTGTGCTTAAAAGACCGGAAACAAGCAAACTGGCCAGGTTTCTATGAGGGAGGCCAGGTTTCCTATGATGGCGAGCTACCCCTAGGCTTCAGGCCGAAAGAACCCGGAGCCAGAATCGGATCTGTTTTGTGCGGTAGGAGATGCTGTGACCTGCTCCCTACACACATCCAAGAACCTTTACAAGCACTAAAGGCCCCTGAACATTAAAGGAGACCACAGATATGTTTTTAAAATTTTTATGGTATTTCTTTGGGGTTACCAGACACTGTTTATTCAATTTAATACACAAAATAATTCTTAGATAATCAATTATACCCTTTTTAATTCTGCCATTTTTAACTTTCGTTTTGAACGACCGGTTTATGATAATGAGATCTCGTGGCACGCCCTTCAAAGTTCTGCTTGCATTAACTCCGCCCTCCAAAGGCAGACGAGGAAGTCAACTCACGTTACTACCACAGACTGAGCTGAACTGGACCACGGCAGATCAGAGTGTACAAGTTGTCGTGTCATTTTTTATTCTTCCTCTGTAATGTCTCCTCTGACTCTCCCACCCTCTGCCTGTGCGCGCGAGCTGGATGGAGCAAAGCACACACACACACTCACAGCGGGGCTATCTTTTTATCTGTGTTTCTCCGAGGAGCCGTGCTGGCACGACCACAAACACAAACACACACACTCACACAAACATGCACACATCTGTTCCCATCTGAAAACTATCAATTTTAAATCTGCTTAGTGCTCCATTATCTGCGCCAGGAGTTTAAAAAAAAAAGGGGGGAAAAAAAAAAGATCATGGACAAGATGCGAACCCAGGTCTCCCGAGTGGCGTTCGAGCGCGCTAACCACTCAACCAAACTGGCAGTTGTACGAAAGTAGTCCTTCATCGTATAAGAAGTGTAATTCTTCTACGGTAATGTCGCCTGGACATTGCCATTAAAAATAAAATTAAGCCACGCATCTCTGCTCTCTGAGACTGGAAGAGTGTGTATCAACACATGTTGTGTAATGCAGCCAACAACGCAACATTTAACTTTAGGAGCCATTCTGCTGAGATGAACTATTCTTCTTCTTCTCCATTTGATTTATGGCGGATCGCAAACAACTGTTAGGTGCATACCGCCACCTAGTGTGCAGGCTGAGATGAACTCAGGAACCGCGTGGGTGGAGCATTACCAGGGGTTGCTAGGTGACGGGGGCGGGACAAAGGTTGGGATGGGTTGTGGCTGTGGGTTGTGGCTGCGGTTTGTGACGTAACAAACCGCAGGAAGTGCAATCGGGCCGTTTCTATCTAAGATAAATAAATATACTTATAGTAAATAAACCACTGGGTGCATTTTTTTGGCCTTAGGACTGTTTTTTTATGAAGTAAATACCCAAAGTTGAGTACAAAAACATTAAAAAGTGAATTTTGCATCTGTGGTCCCCTTTAAGTCTTTATTGACTTATCAAACATTTAAACCCCTCAATCTTATCTGGACTACAGTATTGCCCTGGCCTTGGTACCTCGTGAATTGTGGGATTAATACAAGCATTTGGATTTAGTCTGGACAATTTGGGAGATCTGTTCATCTATTGAAACCTTTTGTTTATTGGTATAATGAATGGATATATGACATTTATATGACATTGAGATTTTCATTAATGAAAAGTGCATTATAAATTGAATTCATTATTATTATTATTATTATTTATGACAGTTTTTTGTATATATTGTAAATATCATCAAATTTAATACAAAGCACTTCATGCACTGGTTTTCTGTCCCTGTGTTCTTAAATGCAAATGCAACCATAACCCTTCATGAGGCGAACATTACCGGTAGAACCTTCTGATAACTGGCCTGTTACTATTACTGTTGAGTGATCACCACTTTGACTGATCTTTAGCATTTACATCATATATACTACAATCACAGTCGGGCTAATAAAAAATAAAAAAATCATAGCGGGACCATCATCCAAACTCAAGGAGGCCTAAAAAAGGTGCTTGTTGCATTTCTGGACACAAGCAGATTTTATCTTTGACTTTTTTTTTTACACTTTGTGTAACCAGTCACATGTCACTGACTGAGATTTAGGACAAGAAAGTAACTAAAAACCTAACAGTAAATATAACAAAGATATAAACTACAAGCCCAAAACCAGAAAAGTTGGCACGTTGTGCAAATCGCAAATAAAAACAGAATACAATGACTTGCAAATCTTTTTCAACCCATATTCAACTGAATAGAATGCAAAGACAATATATTTAATGTTCGAACGGAGAAACTTTATTTTGTTTTGCAAATAACCATTAACTTAGAATTCAATGGCAGCAACACATTGCAAAAAAGTTGGCACAGGGACATATTTACCACTGTGTTACATCGCCTTTCCTTTTAACAACACTCAGTAAACGTTTGGGAACTGAGGAGACCAATTTTTGAAGCTTTTCAGGTGGAATTCTTCCCCATTCTTGCTTGATGTACAGCTTAAGTTGTTCAACAGTCCGGGGTCTCCGTTGTCGTATTTTACGTTTCATAATGCGCCACACATTTTCAATGGGGGACAGGTCTGGACTGCAGGCAGGCCAGGGGAGGACCCGCACTCTTTTGCTACGAAGCCACGCTGTTGTAACACGTGCAGAATGTGGCTTGGCATTGTCTTGCTGAAATAAGCTGGGGCGTCCATGAAAAAGACGTCGCTTGGATGGCAGCATATGTTGCTCCAAAACCTGTATGTACCTTTCAGCATTAATGGTGCCTTCACAGATGTGTAAGTTACCCATGCCTTGGGCACTAATGCACCCCCATACCATCACAGATGCTGGCTTTTGAACTTTGCGCCTATAACAGTCCTGATGGTTCTTTTCCTCTTTGGTCCGTAAGACACGACGTCCACAGTTTCCAAAGACAATTTGAAATGTGGACTCATCAGACCACAGAACACTTTTCCACTTTGCATCAGTCCATCTCAGATGAGCTCGGGCCCAGCAAAGCCGGCGGCGTTTCTGGATCTTGTTGATGAATGGCTTTTGCTTTGCATAGTAGAGCTTTAACTTGCACTTACAGATGTAGCGACGAACTGTAGTTACTGACAGTGGTTTTCTGAAGTATTCCTGAGCCCATGTGGTGATATCTTTTACACACTGATGTCGGTTTTTGATGCAGTACCGCCTGAGGGATCGAAGGTCACGGGCATTCAATGTTGGTTTTCGGCCTTGCCCCTTACGTGTAGTGATTTCTCCAGATTCTCTGAACCTTTTGATGATATTACGGACCGTAGATGGTGAAATTCCTAAATTCCTTGCAATAGCTCGTTGAGAAAAGTTGTTCTTGAACTGTTCGACAATTTGCCCACGCATTTGTTCACAGAGTGGTGACCCTCGCCCCATCCTTCTATGTGGATGACTGAGCATGTCAAGGAAGCTGCTTTTATACCCAATCATGGCACCCACCTGTTCCCAATTTGCATGTTCACCTGTGGGATATTCCAAATAAGTGTTTGATGAGCATTCCTCAAATTTCTCTGTCTTCTTTGTCACTTGTGCCAGCTTTTTTGAAACATGTTGCAGGCATCAAATTCCAAATGAGCTAATAATTGCAAAAAATAACAAAGTTTACCAGTTCGAACGTTAAGTATGTGGTCTTTGCAGTGTGTTCAATTGAATATAGGTTGAAAAAGATTTGCAAGTCATTGTATTCTGTTTTTATTTGCGATTTCCACAACGTGCCAACTTTTCTGGTTTTGGGCTTGTAATAATTTCTTTGAGGCATGTTTACTATGAGGCATAATACAAAATATATAAATACAATGTTTGGTGTTCCTTAAACACAATAAAACTTAAAGCATACGTTGAAACACATACAAACCCAAAAAATAAAAAAATAAACACATGGTGCCATTAGTCTTTTGTTCATGGTTTGGGGGATTACCTGAGATGTTAGTCGTCCCTCAGGGCTTTACAAATATGATGGCAACCAATTAATTGTCTCACAGTTCAGGCGGGGTGAAAGACATTCAGACAGGAGTACTTCCTGAACCCTCACCAAATGAGATCCCACATTTGACCTCGCACCCAATCACACCTGACCTGCAGGCTCAGCACATTCATGTCACCAGACAGCCACTCTTAGAAAAAAACAAAAAAACAACAAAAGTTGTGTAGTGGACAATAAAAAAAAAAGCTTAAAGTGGTGAGGTATTCTTTTACATAATCTTTCCTCTAAAGAATTTAGGCCTTTAATACCATCTTGGAATGCACTATATATTGATATATACCTTATACCCTATATACCTATACATACACTGTATATTGCCATTAATATAAGCAGGATTACAGTTGATAAATACAGTGCTCTCCTCGCCCTGAGGCACCTCAGTGAGCTTAAACACCCACTTCCGTTAAAAGAGGCGTCACAGGTCCAAAATGTCCTACATGGGTAAAGCAGGAGGCATTTATTCTTGTCCTATTTCATTTGATTTAAAATCAAATTATGTTGATTGAAAAAATAAATGCTGGCTTTAGTCACTCCTCATCCACGGGCTCCCTTTTTGAATCGCCATCTTTTTGTTCTACAACCTGAGAGCTGGCACTGGATGGGACCAACACCTCCACAGTGGCCAATGAGGCAGGATCTTGATGGTCCAGAACCCTCTGGGAAGACGTGTCCTCCTGTGAAAGAGCAAGTATATTTAGAGGAGGAGTATTTGGATTTTGGACTTCTTATTAGGCACATTCTGTTGGATTAAAGGGGGTCCTTCACATCTACAGTATACATGGACTGTGAAAACCCAAGTTTCCCTTTAGTCGTACTAGAAGTAGGCCTGTCGTGATGAACAATATGTAAATCAATTAATCGCATGATAAATTAAAATTATCGACCTCATTTTCATTTATCAGCTTTATCGTTTCTTCATGTCTCTCTCTTTCTGCTGAAGACACTGAATGACAAAAGGCTCAACTCTGGTGTTCTTCACTGACCCCTCCCTTTCTCTTTAAAATCTGTTTTAACCATCCAAAATTGTGTTTTTGGATCGTTAAAAGCAGCTAAGCTGAGAAACTAAGCTACGAGCTAACTAAGCTAACTGGCCGACCTTGGGGGAAAAAAACCCAAGTCTTGTTGAAGCTCCGAAATTCATGGTTGAAACCTATGTCTTGGTGTAAACAGTTGTTTTTCTCTGCAAAAAGAAGCTGAGAACTTGTTTACTGATTTTTTATTAAAAGCTTTGTGACAAATGCTATGCCAAAGAGCTCAAACCACACCGAGAGTCCGCCATTTTGTGAACCAAAAAAAGGAAGGAGAGACAGCCCATGTCACGTCAAGGGGCCTCCCTCCCATTTTTCTTAAAGAGACACACTACTTGCTCCCTCACTATCCATCCTTCAGTTCAAACTAGGGGTGCGAATCTCTCTGTCTGGAGAATCGATTCAATTCCGATTTTCGGTGTCACGATTCGATTCAAAATAGATTTTTCGATTCAGAAACGATTTTTGATTCAGAAACGATTTTTCTATTAAAATGGTCATAAATTTAGTTTCAGTTTTGTAACTGACAAGCTGAAAATAATAAACAGCAATGTAAACAAATAGAACATTTATTTAAAACAATAATTTTAGGTTCTGTACTGTATCAAATTTTTTTTGCATCATTTGATATTTATACCAAAAATAGGAACAAATTACACAGGATTGCCTTAAATTCTGTAACTTAATTTACCAGTACTGTATTAGCTTAGCTGCCTGGACTTCTCTAAAACAATAAAACAAACCACAACAAAAATCTAGGAACAAATAATTCATCCATCCATCATCTTTAACCACTTCCTCCTTTCATCATCTTTACCCACTTCTTCCTTTAAGAGTCACGGGGGGGTCACTGATGTCCATGTCCAGCCATCACTGTGCGAGAGGCGGGGGACACCTGGACAGGTCTCCAGTCCATATAAGTAAACAGACTTCAGCCTACCATAGTGCATTAACCTTTAACTCAAAATAAAATACAGACTTCAGTTTTTTTAACATATTGATTCATATTTAGTTTAAAAAAAAAAAATCGATTTTGGGGCCTTTAGAATCGATTCTGAATCGCCAGGACTAAGAATCTAGATTCTTTTAAAAAAATTGATTTTTTTTCCTGCACCCCTACATGACAACTCCCCCTCTTTCAGGTTTCTTGTTCTAAAATTTCACAACTAATTTTACACAACTTTTTTTTTTTGTCACATGTATTATATTAACACAGGAGGTCTCCCAGACTGCACAGGAAGTGCTACAGCTAGCTGCCTCTGTTAGTGCTATTTGTGCTTTATTCTGAGTAAACAACCCAAAACGTAAGGTCTGTCTGGTTCAGTACGTTCATCTGACTGGTCTAAGACAGCGTGACCAGTTTTGGTCTTGGTTTCGTTCAGACGTTTGCTCATCAGTCTGCTCAGAATTAAATGTTATTTCTTCAAAATGAGATTGTTCTAAGAGCAACAGCAGGTAAGATATTTACTGCTCATAGCCTTTCAAAAGACCAGAAGAGATAAATTATTAATAGCAGCTTCAGCTTTTGTGTTCCATCCTCTGGTTCTGGACTCGGGTCTCGAGGGCAGCAGCTCGAGGTCCAGACATCTCTCCACAGCCTCTTCCAGCTCTTCTGGGAGGACTCCAAGGTGTTCTCAGACAGAGACGACTCTCCAACATGTCCCGTGTCTTCCCCGGGGCCTCCTCCCAGTTGGACATGCCTCCCTGGACCAGGGTCCATCCTTACGAGACGCCTGAACCGTCTCAACTGGATCCTCTGGATGTTGAAGAGCAGCGGTTCTACTCCAAGTCTTTACTCTTCACCACAACAGACCGGCGCAGCATACATAATACTGCAGAAGTTGTACCGATCAGTCTGTCGATCTGCTCCATTCTTCCTTCACTGAGAAGAAAACCCAGAGACACTTGAAGGCAGAACCTCAGTTCCAACCAGAGGACAGTCCACCCTCTGACTGACGACCAGATTCTGATTCTCATCCCAGCTGTGAACATCTGCAGTGAGAGCTGGAGATCACGACACGATGACACCAACAGGAGCACATCATCAGCATATAGAAACACAGGATCCTGAACCGGACCCCCTCCAACAACAAGTTTTAATGTTCTGTGCCTCAGACTTTTTATTTGTTCTTTCATGTTACTGTGGCGTGTTCTTCTGCATGCGACGTCAAACAAACCTTAAAAATAAAAAAACTTACAAATGAAGAAAATGAAACGTCAGCCGACCTCCGTGCTTTCAGCTGATTCCTGAACCAGTGAGGTTACAAGCTGCTCGTCAAACCCCCTCCAGCACAATCAATAGGTCGTCATCTCTACATATCACTACATGTGGGAGGGGGCAGAGGAAGAGGAGGGCAAGAGAGGAAGAGAGAGGAGGTGAGGAAATGTCATGTCCATCATCACGTCAGGCTGTTTGACATTCTCATGTCCGCAGAGTTTTATTAGAGGGAACTGCAGAAGGAGCGAGACGGTGAGGCCTTTACCGGATCTTTATTACCATCATGAACACATCACACTCTTTGATCTTTATTATTTATTAATCAATTAATTAATAATGTTGTACATGAGTCCTCGAGGCTCAATGAGACCAAGCTGTGGAAATAAAGGTTGAACTGAATTCAGGTTTTTATTTCACGTTCAAAAGTCTGAAGTGAATTAACACCAAGACTTTCACTTTCCATCTAAACTTTAAAGATTGTTGTACAAGAGTTATTCCACTAAAGTTGTTCTGGTGCTAAAACTAGTTCTTAATTAAAAACAGTTCTTAACTAAAATCAGTTCTTAACTAAAACCAGTTCCTAACTAAAACCAGTTCTTAACTAAAACCAGTTCCTAACTAAAACTAGTTCCTAACTAAAATCAGTTCTTAACTAAAACCAGTTCCTAACTAAAACTAGTTCCTAACTAAAATCAGTTCTTAACTAAAACCAGTCCTTAATGCTAACCAGTTCCTAACTTAAACCAGTTCCTAACTAAAATCAGTTCCTAACTAAAACCAGTTCTTAACTAAAACCGGTTCTTAACTAAAACCAGTTCCTAACCAAAACCAGTCCTTAAAGATAACCAGTTCCTAACTAAAACCAGTTCCTAACTAAAACTAGTTCCTAAGTAAAAACCAGTTCCCTAACTTAAACTAGTTCATAACTAAAATCAGTTCTTAACTAATACCAGTTCCTAACTAAAACCGGTCATTAATGATAACCAGTTCCTAACTAAAATCAGTTCCTAACTTAAACCAGTTCTTAACTAAAACCAGTTCTTAACTAAAACCAGTTCCTAACTAAAACAAGTTCCTAACTAAAACCAGTTCCTAACTAAAACCAGTTCCTAACAAAAACCAGTTCTTAACTAAAACCAGTTCTTAACTAAAACCAGTTCTTAACTAAAACCAGTTCTTAATGATAACCAGTTCCTAACTAAAACCAGTCCCTAACTAAAACTAGTTCCTAAGTAAAAACCAGTTCCCTAACTAAAACTAGTTCCTAACTAAAATCAGTTCTTAACTAAAACCAGTTCCTAACTAAAACCAGTCATTAATGATAACCAGTTCCTAACTAAAACCAGTTCCTAACTAAAACTAGTTCCTAACTAAAATCAGTTCTTAACTAAAACCAGTTCCTAACTAAAACTAGTTCCTAACTAAAATCAGTTCTTAACTAAAACCAGTTCCTAACTAAAACTAGTTCCCAACTAAAATCAGTTCTTAACTAAAACCAGTTCCTAACTAAAACTAGTTCCTAACTAAAATCTGTTCTTAACTAAAACCAGTTCCTAACTAAAACTAGTTCCTAACTAAAATCAGTTCTTAACTAAAACCAGTCCTTAATGCTAACCAGTTCCTAACTAAAATCAGTTCCTAACTAAAACCAGTTCTTAACTAAAACCGGTTCTTAACTAAAACCAGTCCCTAACTAAAACCAGTCCTTAATGATAACCAGTTCCTAACTAAAACCAGTTCCTAACTAAAACTAGTTCCTAAGTAAAAACCAGTTCCCTAACTTAAACTAGTTCATAACTAAAATCAGTTCTTAACTAATACCAGTTCCTAACTAAAACCGGTCATTAATGATAACCAGTTCTGAACTAAAACCAGTTCCTAACTAACACTATTTCTTAACTAAAACCTGTCCTTAATGCTAAGCAGTTCCTAACCAAAACTAGTTCCTAACTAATACCAGTTCCTAACTGAAACCAGTTCTTAACTGGTTTAATATTGGACAAATTAAGACGTAAAGAACTGGTAGTTTGATTTTTCATTCATTCAACCTTTATTTACACAAGTTAATCCAAATTTTTCACGACCAGAGAACTACATCACTAGGCCTGTCACAATAACTAATTCTGCTGGTCGGTTAATTGTCTCAGAAATTATTGCGATAAACGATAATATTGTTAGAAGAAGAAATGTTGGCAATTTGTTTTGTATGTAGTACCTTTTTTGACCACTGGATGGCAGTATAGTGAGGGAGCGAGCAGCGTGTCTCTAAGAAAAATGGGAGGGAGGCTTCTTGACATGACATGGGCTGTCTTTCTTTGGTTCTCAAAATGGCCGACGCTCGGTGTGGTTTGAGCTCTTTAGCATTTTTCACACAAAACTTTTAATAATAAAACAGTAAACAAGTTCTCAGCTACTTTTTGCAGATAAAAACAACTTTTTACACCAAGGCACGAGTTTCAACCATGAATTTTGGAGCTTCGACAAGACGGAGGTTTTTTTCCCCGAGGTCGGCCTGTTAGCTTAGCTCGTAGTTTAGCTTCTCAGTTTAGCTGCTTTAAACGATCCAAAAACTTGATTTTGGACGATTAAAACAGATTTTAAAGAGAATAGATAAAGTGAGGTGTCAGTGAAGAGCGCCGGAGTTTAACCTTTTTGTCATCCAGGGTCTTCAGTAGAAAGAGACACGAAGAAACGATAAAGATGATAAATGAAAATGAGGTTGATAATTTTCATTTATCATGCGATTAATTGATTTATTGTTTATTACGACAGACTTATATATCACTACATTCCACAACTCTTCCTGTAAATGTTTAAAACAAACAAACGTCAACAAAAACAAACAAATAACCAATAAACAAGCAGCTAACCAATGCAGCACCACTGTTTATCAAAGTCAAAGTCAAAGTCAAAGTCAAAGTCAAAGTCAAAGTCAACTTTATTGTCAGATCTGCAATATGTACAGTGCAGGACATACACAGGACCGAAATTGCGTTTCTCTCAGTCCCTCGGTGCAACAGTAAACATCTAAACATTGAAACACTGAAACATATAATAATAGACATAAGCATAAAAATAGTAAAACTAACACTGTCCTGAGTTTTTTTTTTTGCATAGTGGTATAAAAAAAGAGTATAAAAAGTATAACTAAAATAAACTAAAGGTTTCTAGCATTGACATTTGCAAAGTGGCAAAGCAGCGTATGAGTCAATGTACACAGTATATGTATGAGGTAGTAGTTGATGTTGTTGTAGAGGCAAAAAGTGGCATATGCAGTAAGGCACATTGGGCATCCCTAAATAAGACCGTTCAGAGCACACTGTATATGTACCAGCAGTGGTGTAGATATTAGAGTAGTGTAAATAAATGTAAACAGTAGTAATTACATGTAAGCAGTAGTAATAAAAGTAAACAGTATTAATAAATGTAAACAGAGAATGTAAACAGTATTATGATTATAGGCAGTGATGTAATACAGACATTAGTGCAAGTATGAGAAGTAGTGCAAACTGTATGAGCACATGACCGAGAGTTTAGTGAAAACCCGTTTGGTGACACAGAGTCTAGTGTTAAAAACTTTGTGTTGAGTGATAGTATGTGAGAAAGTTTTAGTGTTAAGGCAGTTCAAATGGGAGGGGAGGCAGAGCAGGCAGAGTGTTTAGCATTCTGACTGCCTGATGAACAGAGCTGTCTCTCAGTCTGCTGGTTCGAGCCTGGAGACTCCTCAGTCTCCTTCCTGATGGCAGCAGTCTGAAGCAGCTGTGTAGTGGGTGTGTGGGATCACCTGCCATGCGGTGGGCTTTCCGAGTGAGGCGTTTGCTGTGTAAGTCCTGCAGTGAGGGCAAGGAGGTGCCCACGATCTTCTCAGCTGCTCTCACAATGCGCTGGAGGCTCTTGCGGCAGGATGCAGTACATGCACCAAACCACACAGTGATGCAGCTGGTCAGGACACTTTCTATGGCACCTCTGTAGAAGGTGCTCATGATGGGGGTTGAAGCTCCAGCCCTTTTCAGCTTGCGGAGAAAGTAGAGACGCTGGTGAGCCTTCTTTGCCAGTGCTGCAGTGTTCCTGCTCCAGGACAGGTCCTTTGAGACGTGCACTCCCAGGAACTTGGTGCTGTCTACTCTCTCCACTGCGGTGCTGTTGATGGTCAGAGGGGCATGTTGGGCATCCCTCTTCCTGAAGTCCACAACAATCTCCTTTGTCTTCTCCACGTTGAGAGTGAGATTGTTGTGTCCGCACCACAAGGCCAGGCGGCTCACCTCGTTCCTGTAGTCCGTCTCATCGTTGTTGCTGATGAGACCTACCACTGTTGTGTCATCCGCAAACTTGATGAAGTGGTTGGAGCTGTACGATGGTGTGCAGTCATGTGTTAGCAGGGTGAATAGAAGGGGGCTCAGCACACATCCTTGTGGGGCCCCTGTGTTCAATGTGATGGTGCTAGATGTGTTACTCCCGATCCGTACTGTCTGTGGTCTCCCGGTCAGGAAGTCTAGCAGCCAGTTACACATTGAGGTGTTCAGCCCCAGACTGTCCAGTTTAAGGATGAGCTGTTGGGGGATGATGGTGTTAAATGCCGAGCTGAAGTCGATGAACAACATTCTAACATAGGAGTCCTTCGTGTCCAGATGTGTGAGAGCTGTGTGAAGGGCAGAGGAGATGGCATCGTCGGTTGAGCGATTAGGTCGGTATGCAAATTGGAAGGGATCCAGGGAGTCAGGGAGGACAGATGTGATGCTTTTCATGACTAGCCGTTCAAAGCACTTCATCAGGATGGGGGTGAGTGCTACTGGGCGATAGTCATTGAGGCATGCGGGCGTTGCCTTCTTTGGGACAGGGATGATGGTGGTGGCTTTGAAACAGGTGGGGACGATGGCCTGGCTCAGTGAGATGTTAAAGATGTCCGTGAAGACCGCTGCGAGTTCCCCTGCACAGTCCTTCAGCACACGACCAGGTATGTTGTCAGGACCAGAGGCCTTCCGGGCGTTAATCTTGATGAATGATCGCCTTACGCTGTCTGAGGACAGCGTCAGCACCTGGCCATCAGGAGAGGGGGGGAGTTTATGTGCTGGTGTGCTGTTACTTGCCTCGAACCGAGCAAAGAACTCATTCAGTTCATTCAGCGCAGAGGCTGAGCTGTCACAGGTCTGGGGGGGTGGTTTGTAGTTTGTGATGGTCTGTATTCCCTGCCACAGACTGCGTGTATCCCTGCTGTCCTTGAAACGGTGAGCTATTTTCCCAGAATACTGCTTCTTTGCCTTTCTGATGCCCCGGTCCAGGTTGTTTCTGGCTGCCCTCAGGCCCACCTGATCTCCCGCTTTGAAGGCAGCATTCCTGGCTTTCATGAGTCTGTGAACCTCAGCTGTCAGCCATGGCTTCTGGTTAGCCCGAACAGTGATGGTTTTAAGGTTGGTTACATCATCAATGCACTTGGTGATGTATGAACATACAGTGTCTGAGTACTCCTGGAGACATGTGGTGTTGTTTGTGGTAGCAGCTTCTTTGCAGCTTCTTCTTTATTAAATATAAATGGGAAAATAACTGTCATACATTCCTCCTAAAACTACAGTTTGTATTTATAAATAACATTGATATATATATATATATTTTTTTTTACATTTAAAAAAAAAAAGATTCACAGACTCCGCCCACTTCTGTCATGAACTTTCTGCCGTCTGGATTAAAAAATCTTCTAAATTTAATTGGTAACTTCTTATTTTTGCATGTTCTTGTTCAAGTAGAGGCTAAAGTTTAAAGTTTATTGAAGTGGATTTTAGTTACAAAGACATCAAAGAGCGCTTGAATCTTAAAGTTTAAACATTAAATTACTGCAAGTTGTTTTGGTGACTACACAAAACCTTTCGCTGCTCTCGTCCTTCGTGGGTTTAATGCTCGGTTTATTCGTGCACGTGTCTTTGGTCGTCTCTGCTCATTCTCCCTGTGGAACCACCAGCTCTGAGCCTTTGTTCCAGACGAGACCCTGTCAGTAAAATATCAGGGCTTCGATGGTTGAACTGGGCCTAGTTTGAGTCCACAGAACTGAAATGTTTCTGCACTGACTCAGTCAACGATCAAACCGCTGAGCGTGAGAGTCGGAGTCGTGATGCGTATTGATTCTCATTTTTACAGGTCATTTCCTCCAAAGATGATTAATTCATCTGTTTCTCAATCGTCCCACGCTCCACCACCGTCTCGAGATTGAACCTCCGGGCTGGTGTTGCCTCAAAGTACCATTTGAATCCACCGGAGGACGGACTCTGACGTCTGCTTCAAGAGTCCTGGTTATTTAGAGGAGAAAGAGCTGAAGCTGCTGTTTGAACACGACAGCATCAGAGGAAAAGACGTCTTCAGACATCAGCTCCAACTGGACATGATGCTGATGGACACGTCTCTGTCCTCTGTCTCTGTCCTCTGTCTCTGTCTCTGTCCTCTGTCTCTGTCCTCTGTCTCTGTCTCTGTCTCTGTCCTCTGTCTCTGTCCTCTGTCTCTGTCCTCTGTCTCTGTCCTCTGTCTCTGTCCTCTGTCTCTGTCCTCTGTCTCTGTCCTCTGTCTCTGTCCTCTGTCTCTGTCCTCTGTCTCTGTCCTCTGTCTCTGTCCTCTGTCTCTGTCCTCTGTCTCTGTCCTCTGTCTCTGTCCTCTGTCTCTGTCCTCTGTCTCTGTCCTCTGTCTCTGTCCTCTGTCTCTGTCCTCTGTCTCTGTCCTCTGTCTCTGTCCTCTGTCTCTGTCCTCTGTCTCTGTCCTCTGTCTCTGTCCTCTGTCCTCTGTCTCTGTCCTCTGTCTCTGTCTCTGTCCTCTGTCTCTGTCCTCTGTCTCTGTCTCTGTCCTCTGTCTCTGTCCTCTGTCTCTGTCCTCTCACTCCATCAGCTCCAACTGGACATGATGCTGATGGACACGTCTCGGTCCTCTGTCTCTGTCCTCTCAGTCCATCGGCTCCAAGCTGCTCCATCGCTCCTTCATCTCAGTCACAACTGAAAATCTACTGTTAGACACAACTGAGTATCCAACCAAACATCCAACAAATGATCCATCCATCCATTCAATGATTCATCCAACCAACCAATCATCCAACATCCATCCATTTATCAACCCAACCAACCAGCCATCCATCTATCATCCATCTAACAAACCATCCATCCATTCAACAAACCAACAATACATCCATCCATCCAAAAATACATACAATCCATCTAAACAAGAATTTATTCAATCATCATCCAACAAACCATCCAATGATCTATCCAGCCATCCATCATCCATTCAATGTTCCATCCATCCAGCAAGGCATCCATCTATCAAACCAACCAACAATCATCCATCCATCTAACAATCTATCCATCCAACATTCATCCATTCATCAAACCAAAAATACATCCATCAAACCATCCGACCATCCATGCATCCATCCTAAAAGCTATCTAATCAGCCATCTAAACAAGCATTTTTTCAACCATCATCCAACAAATCATCCAGTGATCCATCCTTCCAACCAGCCATCCATTTATCAAACCAACCAACCAATTATCCATCCATCCAACCAACCATCCATCCAATCATCCATCTAACCAACCAATGGTGGTTATTCATGATCACGGGTGAGGGTTAACACATAGCCAGACCAATAAATCTACAGCTTTGCCTTAAAACTCAAAATTTTCTTCACAACAAACTGAAGCAACAACCTCATTAGAGAACAAGGCCCCAATCAGTCGATCCATCTCCGCCCGTCTACCTGAACTCTTTAATGGAAAAGAATCACTCATGACCCTCTTAGAGGGGAATTCCACCTTTTTCCAGGTTAGAAGAGCTGACTCGTCCGAACTGCTTCACATTCAGGTGTGAACCATCTCAGTCCACGCTAAAGGTCACGGCCTAAAGACACAAACAAAACCACATCATCAGGGTCTGGTTTGAGAACCTCAGGGTTCTCAAACCAGACCCTCTCCACTCCATGACTGCCTCTTGAGATCCTGAAGACCATGAAGAGGATCAGAGACCAGGGACACAGAACAAACTCAACTTTGTGCCAGGAATGGACACGGCTTCTGCTTTGGTTCTACGGAGACCGGATAGCCTTTTTAAAGCGATTCTGCATGGGACCCCACCCTTTTACAACCTTGTTCCTTCTTCAACTCCACAAATCACATGCAGACTGGAGACTCAAACCACCATGACCCCCTGTGAAAAGCAGAAAGGAGTCCCTCTGAGACTCTTGGCCCTTCCTGCAGTCCTGGACTCGGCCGACAGGTACAATCCATCTACGACCACCTAAGCAAATAAACATAACAAAGAATGGATCTGCAGCATCACTACCCAGCTTGGGTGACCCCATCCTGCTTCTTCCATCTTCGAAACATCTCCAGACTTCGCCCATCTCTAACTTTTTCTGATGCTGAGAAGCTCGTCCATGCTTTTGTCTCCTCCAGGCTCGACTACTGCAACTCCCTGTTTATTGGAATCCCTGGCAAAAACCTTCAGAAACTTCAATATATTCAAAACAGTGCAGCAAGGATTTTATTGAGAGTTCGTAAATTTGAACATATTACACCCATTCTCCATAACCTCCATTGGCTTCCTGTCACCTACAGAATTCAATACAAAACTGCTCTCATTACACATCAATGCTTACACAGAACTTCACCTGACTATCTAAAGGACATTCTTGCACCATATTCATCCACCCGGTCTCTACGATCACAGAACAGTAATCTACTTCACATTCCACGAACCAAATTAAGGACCATGGGAGACCGGGCATTCTGTGTGGCTGCCCCCCGCCTATGGAACTCCCTCCCTGACTACCTGAGAGCTCCACAGTCACTGGTTGACTTTAAACAAGGCTTAAAGACTTTTCTTTTTAAGCAAGCCTATTCTGCCTCCACATGATTTTACCTTTGATCTTAGTTGATATTATCATTGATATTACTTGATTTTATCACTTGTTTTTATTTGATCCTTGATTTTTGTTGCACTTTGAGATTTTCATTAATGAAAAGTGCGTTATAAATTAAATTCATTATTATTATTATTATCTTTAAAAAAAGGTCCAAGTAGTTGGATGTTCTGCAGTTTTCACGTCTTGGATGTTCAGCGTCAGGTCTTCAGCTCAGTCGTCACGTTTTGCCTCAGATTTATTCGATTTATTTTAAATTCCAGTCAAAGAAAAATGGATTTGTTCGTCTAGGAGCAGGTTTCTTCAGAGATTCTGAGTAATACCAGGTGGAAGTGAGGGACATTAAAAGAACGTAGAAGGTCGTCTCCTCCTGGTGTCTCCGTCCTGTTCGTGTTGTTTGTGTCCCTCCGTCTCCGTCACCTCCATCTCTTCGTAATGACGTCCCACATGACAGTTTGAGTCTGAGATGAAGTGAATCGTGTTGTTCTGCCTCGTTCGTCTGTTCACGTGCATCAGAGGACAAACATCATTTCACAGAATAAATTCAGATACTGGAGTCAGACTGGTGAAACTGGTCTGAAAACTTCTCCTCGCTGGGAGGAAAATGATACGCGTCACATGTT
Source organism: Garcialebias charrua (assembly GCA_038048925.1). NCBI lineage: Eukaryota > Metazoa > Chordata > Actinopteri > Cyprinodontiformes > Rivulidae > Garcialebias > Garcialebias charrua. The sequence goes on along the minus strand of JBBPBX010010260.1, from coordinate 8,970 downwards.
AGGGGCTTCGTGTGGTGGCATGAAGGCGTCCTCGCAGATCGGACCAATGGCAGCTCATATCAGAACCGATCAATACTATTTAGAGTTGGACTGATCAGTAAAACCGGCGAGTTCTCGTGTCTGGAGCCTCACGTTTAATGAAGAGGGCAGACGGACAGGAAGGGAAGAGTTTTTCTCTTGTTGCTGATACGACTGAACACTTTCATGTTCCAGTTATCCATCCACGGTTTAAAACATGTCTAAGATTTATTTTTCACAAATACAAGTTCTGCTTTTATCTTTTACGATGTCCCAAATGTCTTACAGGTTGATGTTTATATGAAATCTCATTTTATTTGTAAGTCTCCAAAATGTCCCAAAATGTTTGCAAAACATCTGTTTTCTCACGAGACGACGGCATCGAGATCTGTCGTAACCAGAGACGAGCCACCGAGGATGAACGCCCCCAGATGAGTGAACTTATCTCGCGGGTGTTTGTTCAAAATTTTTATTTTCAATTAAAGTAGGTCATCGTTGTCTTTTTTGTTGTTGTTGTTGTTGTTGTTGTATGTTAATTAGTTAAGAATGAAAGAAAAGTGTCAGGTTATGCAGTGATTGACAGCCTGTTGGCCAGTTGGGAGCTTGTGGAGGCGGGATTTTCGTATCAAGGGTTCTGCACAGACTCTGGTTCCAAAAATATAACGTATTGTATGCATTATTGTACGTATTATCGTAGGTATTATCGTATGTATTATTGTACGTATTATCGTACGTATTATCGTATGTATTATTGTATGTATTATTGTACGTATTATTTTATGTATTATTGTATGTATTATCATATGTATTATCGTATGTATTATGTACGTATTATCGTATGTATTATTGTACGTATTATCGTAGGTATTATTGTATGTATTATTGTACGTATCATCATATGTATTATCGTACGTATTATCGTACGTATTATCATATGTATTATTGTACGTATTATTGTACGTATTATTGTACGTATTATCATATGTATTATCGTAGGTATTATGTACGTATTATTGTATGTATTATTGTACGTATTATCGTATGTATTATCGTATGTAATGTTGTATGTATTATCGTACGTATTATTGTACGCATTATTGTACGTATTATCGTACCTATTATCGTATGTATTATCGTATGTATTATCGTATGTATTATTGTATGTATTATTGTATTTATTATTGTATGTATTATCGTATGTATTATCGTACGTAATATCGTACGTATTATCGTATGTATTTTTATGTATTATCGTATGTATTATCGTATGTATTATCGTATGTATTATCGTATGTATTTTTGGAATCGATGGCAAATACCTTCAGAAGCTTCAATATTTTCAAAACAGTGCAGCAAGGATTTTATTGAGAGCTGTCACGACCAGTTAGGGTCATCATACATAATACATACGTATTATCCTATGTATTATCGTATGTATTATTGTATGCATTATCGTATGTATTATCATATGTACAAGCCCAAAACCAGAAAAGTTGGCACGTTGTGCAAATCGCAAATAAAAACAGAATACAATGACTTGCAAATCTTTTTCAACCCATATTCAACTGAATAGAATGCAAAGACAATATATTTAATGTTCGAACGGAGAAACTTTATTTTGTTTTGCAAATAACCATTAACTTAGAATTCAATGGCAGCAACACATTGCAAAAAAGTTGGCACAGGGACATATTTACCACTGTGTTACATCGCCTTTCCTTTTAACAACACTCAGTAAACGTTTGGGAACTGAGGAGACCAATTTTTGAAGCTTTTCAGGTGGAATTCTTCCCCATTCTTGCTTGATGTACAGCTTAAGTTGTTCAACAGTCCGGGGTCTCCGTTGTCGTATTTTACGTTTCATAATGCGCCACACATTTTCAATGGGGGACAGGTCTGGACTGCAGGCAGGCCAGGGGAGGACCCGCACTCTTTTGCTACGAAGCCACGCTGTTGTAACACGTGCAGAATGTGGCTTGGCATTGTCTTGCTGAAATAAGCTGGGGCGTCCATGAAAAAGACGTCGCTTGGATGGCAGCATATGTTGCTCCAAAACCTGTATGTACCTTTCAGCATTAATGGTGCCTTCACAGATGTGTAAGTTACCCATGCCTTGGGCACTAATGCACCCCCATACCATCACAGATGCTGGCTTTTGAACTTTGCGCCTATAACAGTCCTGATGGTTCTTTTCCTCTTTGGTCCGTAAGACACGACGTCCACAGTTTCCAAAGACAATTTGAAATGTGGACTCATCAGACCACAGAACACTTTTCCACTTTGCATCAGTCCATCTCAGATGAGCTCGGGCCCAGCAAAGCCGGCGGCGTTTCTGGATCTTGTTGATGAATGGCTTTTGCTTTGCATAGTAGAGCTTTAACTTGCACTTACAGATGTAGCGACGAACTGTAGTTACTGACAGTGGTTTTCTGAAGTATTCCTGAGCCCATGTGGTGATATCTTTTACACACTGATGTCGGTTTTTGATGCAGTACCGCCTGAGGGATCGAAGGTCACGGGCATTCAATGTTGGTTTTCGGCCTTGCCCCTTACGTGTAGTGATTTCTCCAGATTCTCTGAACCTTTTGATGATATTACGGACCGTAGATGGTGAAATTCCTAAATTCCTTGCAATAGCTCGTTGAGAAAAGTTGTTCTTGAACTGTTCGACAATTTGCCCACGCATTTGTTCACAGAGTGGTGACCCTCGCCCCATCCTTCTATGTGGATGACTGAGCATGTCAAGGAAGCTGCTTTTATACCCAATCATGGCACCCACCTGTTCCCAATTTGCATGTTCACCTGTGGGATATTCCAAATAAGTGTTTGATGAGCATTCCTCAAATTTCTCTGTCTTCTTTGTCACTTGTGCCAGCTTTTTTGAAACATGTTGCAGGCATCAAATTCCAAATGAGCTAATAATTGCAAAAAATAACAAAGTTTACCAGTTCGAACGTTAAGTATGTGGTCTTTGCAGTGTGTTCAATTGAATATAGGTTGAAAAAGATTTGCAAGTCATTGTATTCTGTTTTTATTTGCGATTTCCACAACGTGCCAACTTTTCTGGTTTTGGGCTTGTATATCGTACGTATTATTGTACGTATTATTGTACGTATTATTTTATGTATTATTGTATGTATTATTGTATGTATTTACGTATGTATTATTGTATGTATTATTGTATGTATTATTGTACGTATTATCGTACGTATTATCGTACGTATTTTATGTTTTATAGTATGTATTATCGTATGTATTATTGTATATATTATTGTATGTATTATTGTATGTATTATTGTACACATTATTGTACATATTATCATATGTATTATTGTATGTATTATTGTACATATTATTGTACGTATTATTGTACATAATATCGTATGTATTATTGTATGTATTATCATATGTATTATTGTATGTATTGTATGTATTATTGTACTATTAACGTATGTATTATTGTATGTATTATTGTACATATTATTTTATGTATTATTGTATGTATTATCGTATGATTATTTTATGTATTATTGTATGTATTATCGTATATATTATCGTATGATTATTGTATGTATTATCGTATGTATTATTGTGTGTATTATTGTACGCATTATTGTATGTATTATTGTATGTATTATTGTATGTATTATTGTATGTATTATTGTATGTATTATTGTATAATAATAATAATAATAATAATAATAATCATTTTATTTAAAAGCGCCTTTCATGACACCCAAGGACACTTAACAAACCAACACAGTGAATACAGAGCAAACATTATCAGCGACAAATTGAAATATAAAATACATAAAGGATATAAAATGGAAGATAAAAATACATTTAGTAAAGTTAATGATAAGCTAGTCTAAAGAGATGTGTTTTCAGGGCAGTCTTGAACAGAGAAAGGGAGGTGGTGTTTCGAAGGTCTGGCGGTAGAGCGTTCCAGAGGTGAGGGGCAGAGCAGGTGAAGGCCCTGCTCCCCATGGTGGAGAGGCGGGCAGAGGGTACATGGAGATGTAGCGAAGAGGAGGATCTGAGAGAGCGTGATGGGATGGAGATTTGTAGGAGGTCAGATAGATAAGGAGGGGCAAGGTTGTGGATAGATTTGAACGTGAGGAGTAGAATTTTGAAGATGATGCGTGATTTAACCGGGAGCCAGTGGAGCTGCTGCAGGACAGGAGTGATGTGGTTATAGTAGGAGGTTTGAGTGATGACACGGGCAGCTGAGTTCTGGACCATCTGTAACTTGTGGAGAGATTTGTTGGGGAGGCCGTAGAGAAGGGAGTTGCAGTAGTCAATACGGGAAGTCACAAGACTGTGCACCAGGATGGCTGTGGAGCGGGGCGTGAGAGAAGGACGGAGACGGTTAATATTACGGAGGTGGAAATAGGCAGACCGAGTAATATTGTTGATGTGTGAAGTGAAGGAGAGAGTGGTGTCGAGGATGACACCGAGGCTCTTGACCTGAGGGGAGGGGGATAGCAGAGAGTTGTTAAGGGGGACGAGAAGATGTTCTGATTTTGAAATAGAGTTTTTGGTACAGACGAGAATGACTTCTGTTTTGTTGCTGTTTGTATGTATTATTGTACGTATTATCGTATGTCAAGTCAAAGTCAAAGTCAACTTTATTGTCAGATCTGCAATATGTACAGGACATACACAGGATTGAAATTGTGTTTCTCTCAGTCCCAGTCCCTCGGTGCAACAGTAACCATTTAAACACTAAAACACTAAAACATTTAATAAACATAAGCATAAAATAGTAAAAGTGTAACACTGTCCTGAGTTTTTGCATAGTAGTATAAAAGTATGAAAATTTACACCAACACTAAAACACTAAACATTTAATGAACATAAGCATAAAATGAAATAATAAAAGTGTAATACTGTCCTGAGTTTTTGCATAGTAGTATAAAAAAGTATATCTATAAAATAAACTGAAGGTTCTAGCATTGACATTTGCAAAGAGTGGCAAAGCAGCATATCAAAGTCAAAGTCAAAGTCAAAGTCAGCTTTATTGTCAGAACTGCAATATGTACAGGACATACACAGAATTGAAATTTCGTTTCTCTCAGTCCCTCGGTGCAACAGTAACTATTTAAACATTGAAACACTGAAACATATAATAATAGACATAAGCATAAAATAGTAAAACTGTGACACTGTCCTGAGTTTTTGCATAATGGTATAAGAGTATAAAAATTTACACCAACTCTAAAACTAAAACTAAAACACTAAACATTTAATGAACATAATACTGTCCTGAGTTTTTGCATACTAGTATAAAAAGTATAACTATAAAATAAACTAAAGGTTCAAGCATTGACATTTGCAAAGTGGCAAAGCAGCATATGAGTTAATGTACACAGTATATGTATGAGGTAGTTGATGTTGTTATAGAGGCAAAAGTGGCATATGCAGTAAGGCACATTGGGCATCCCTTCACATGAATGTGAAGAAGACGAAGGAGATGATTGTGGACTTCAGAAGGAACAAACACACCCACACCCCACTGTATATAGGTGGATCTGCGGTGGAGGTGGTCTCCAGCTACAAATACCTGGGTGTACACTTGAATGATAACCTCAGCTGGAGCAATAACACCACCAGCCTGATCAAGAAAGGTCATCAGAGACTCTACTTCCTCAGACGGCTGAGACGAGCCGGTCTGAGAAGCCCAGTCCTCACCTCGTTCTACAGGTGTGCAGTGGAGAGCGTCCTGTGCTCCAGCATCAACGTGTGGCATGGAGGCTGCACAGTTGCAGAGAGAAAAGCTCTGCAGAGAGTGGTGAAGGCTGCACAGAAGTCTGTGGGAGTCAGTCTCCCCACCATCACAGACATTTACACCTCCAGATGCAGAAAAAGAGCCACCTGCATCATGAAAGACCTCACTCACCCAGCACACTCACTCTTTGCACCACTCCCCTCGGGACGGAGGTTGAGGAGCATCAAATGTAGAACCACTAGACTGAGAAACAGCTTCTACCCTGAGGCTGTCAGACTCATGAATAAATAAATAATAAGAATAAACACTGCAAAATGTCACATCATACTGATACTGTACTGATCTGTTTCTTGTTGCTGCGTTCATCTGTGACCATCTGCTCATGTTCGTGCTGCTGTTTATAATGATGTTTTTCTACTACATTAGGGCTTAGTGTATTACTAGCTGATGTGATGTCTCTCTTAGTTAATCCTAGATGTTATTATTGTATTTCTCTTGCATTTGTTGTTGGATGTAACTGGGACCCTGTGTACATAATCTCGTTTTCAACACATGTACTACATGCGGTGCAAATGACAATAAATTCTCTCTGACTCTGACTCTGACTCTAAATAAGGCTGGTCAGAGAATACTGTATATGTATCAGCAGTGGTGTAGATATAAAAGTAGTGGAAATGTAAACAGTAGTAATAAATGTAAGCAGTAGTAATAAATGTAAACAGTATTAATAAATGTAAACATTGAATGTAACCAGTAGTATGACTATACTATGACATATGAGTTATGTATGAGGTAGTTGATGTTGGTATAGAGGCAAAGTGGCATATGCAGTTAGGCACATAAGGCACATTGGGCATCCTTAAATAAGGCTAGGTCAGAGAATACTGTATATGTATCAGCAGTAGTGTAGATATAAAAGTAGTGTAAATGTAAACAGTAGTAATAAATGTAAACAGTAGTAATAAATGTAAACAGTATTAATAAATGTAAACAGTGAATGTAAACAGTAGTATGACTATAGGCAGTAATGTAATACAAACATTAGTGCAAATATGAGAAGTAGTGCAAACTGAATGAGCACATGACCGAGAGTTTAGTGAATAACCCGTTTGATGACACAGAGTCCAGTGTTAAAAATCTTTGTGTTGTGTGGTAATGTGTGAGAAAGTTTTTTGTGTTAAGGCAGTTCAAATGGGAGGGGAGGCAGAGCAGGCAGAGTGTTTAGCATCCTGACTGCCTGATGAACAGAGCTGTCTCTCAGTCTGCTGGTTCGAGCCTGGAGACTCCTCAGTCTCCTCCCTGATGGCAGCAGTCTGAAGCAGCTGTGTAGTGGGTGTGTGGGATCACCTGCCATGCAGAGGGCTTTCCGAGTGAGGCGGTATGTATTATTGTATGTATTATTGTACGTATTATCATATGTATTATCGTAACTGGTAGAGCTGCTGCCTCTCAGCGAGAAGGTTGCCGGTTCAAATCCCGGTCCGGGGCCTTTCTGGGTGGAGTTTGCATGTTCTCCCCGTGCATGCGTGGGTTTCCTCCGGGTACTCCGGTTTCCTCCCACAGACCAAAAAACATGCATGTTAGGCTGATTGGTGACTCTAAATTGACCCTAGGTGTGAGTGTGAGAGTGGATGGTTGTTTGGTGTGAGTGAGACAGGTCCCTCTTGTAAATGAGTCCCCGTGACTCAACGAGGCTAGCCTGTATAAATAAAGGTTGAATGAATGTAATGTATGTATTATTGTATGTATTATTGTACGTATTATTGTATGTATTATTGTATGTAGCATATGTATTTACAAATCTACAGCACGTGTTGATGCAATGTCATCACGGGCATCTGAAACCCTTCTCAATGTAGTTTCTGTAATTTTAGAATCCTCTAGACAAGTTTTTTGAGATTTTTATAAAAACTTCCTGCAAACGTTTGCCAAGAGTTTTCAGAAATGTTGTTCGGTGTGATTCCACATAAAAATTCACAAATTGTTTCACATTAGTTTGTCTCCAAACGGTCACAGCCCGGTGAGACACACTCAGGGTTTAATCTGCAGCGTCTAAATAAATTTTTATTTTAATATGATCAGAGTCTGAGCTGAACAAACGGAGACTTTTTGATGCCATGAAGGGCAAAAGAACAACTGGACAGATTTTAATTAAACTTTTTGAATAAAATATTTGGATGTACGTCTGTAATTGGAGCGTGATGTTAAAAATGCCAGATCAATGCGTATGTTTGAGAATGATCAAAGTTGATTTGTTGAAAAAATATGAAATAGCTTAAAGTATATTTGTATGAATTGTTGCTCGAGAAGGAGTTATTTATTTTATTTGAAGATTTTTATCGTTTGAATTAATTTTTTCTAAAAAGGTGCAGATATATATTTTCTTTCTGCTGCTTTTCATTTTATTTGTGATTGTATTTCTTATTGTATATAGAATTGTTTTGTTTTGTTTCATTTAAAAAAAATCAATAAAACTTTATAATAATAAAATAATATTTGATGAACCTTTGGAGTCGATCCACATCAAGATGGCCGCCACAGTAAATTTACAAACGGCTGCATCTCGGTCAGTTTTACAGATACTGAGTTAAAGTTTGGAGTGGAAGTAGCTGAGAGTCGTCCCCAACGAGTTATTTTTGGAGTTTGATAAAAAAATAATCAGAACACAAGACGATTCTGGACCAAACTGTCATGGCGGCGGCAGGCGACGTTACAGACGTGGTCACTTTAATTCAACAGTTTTTCAAAGTAAAAGTCTGAACCAGTTTTACATTCTGACCTATCGTTGCTGGTCCTCCTCCTCCCTTTGCTCCTTCTCTTCTCCCCGTCTCTTTGTCTCCTCCTCTGTCGCCTCCCCACACCTCGTTGGTCAGTCTGGTTGCTAGGCAACAGCCGGCTCCATCACTCTCACCTCGGTGCCACAAATGTGTCCGAGGAGAAAAAGAGAGAGAGAGAGAAAAAAAAGATAAATGAGTGGAGGACAGGAAGAAGGAGAGTTTGATCAGGAGGTGACGAGAGGAGTAAAACCAGAACGGAGGAGGAGGAAACGAGAAAAGGGAGGAGAGGATCTGCATCTGTGATGAGAATGATTCTTCCTCTGCCGTTTCAGCTGATCTTCAGCTGCTTTCAGCTCTCAGGGGAGCTCAGACTTCGGCTGCTGATTCAAGATGAACAAGCTCACGGCAGCCAAAGAAAAAGAACAATGTTTACACATCGGATGAGCA
>JBBPBX010010259.1:37805-58253 GCA_038048925.1 Garcialebias charrua | reverse complement strand
ATTTAACAATAGTTGTCAAATTTTAGAAGAAATGTGGATTTGTTTGGAGTGTAGTACATTTTTTTGACCACCTGATGGCAGTATAAGACTGTTTGAACCAAAGATGGATAGTTGAGCAGACAAGACATTGGGTGACATGGTGGACACTCTGTGATTTGAGCGCTTTAGCATAAAATTTTTCACACAAAGCTTTTAATAAAAATCAGTAAACAAGTTCTCAGCTTCTTTTGGCAGAGAAAAACAATTTTTCACACGAAGGCATGGGTTTCAACCGTGAATTTTGGAGCTTCGACAAGACGGAGGTTCATTCCCGAGGTCGGCCTGTTAGCTTCTCAGCTTAGCTGCTTTTAACTATCCAAAAATGCGATTTTGGACGATTAAAACAGATTTTAAAGAGAAATGGATGGGTCAGTGAAGAGCACAAGAGTTGAGCCTTTTGCCATCCAGTGTCTTCAGTAGAAACAGAGACACGAAGAAACAATAAAGCCGATAAATGAAAATTAGGTTGATATTTATCATGTGATTAATTGATTTATTGTTTATCGTGACAGGTCAAATTGCCCTTTCTCCTTCGGAAGTGAGCAATAACCATCTGAAATGCTTCGTTTGTTTGCTCATATATGGCGGTCGAGCTGAGCTCACCCACAACCATAGTTTCCACTTTTTGCCCCTTTCAAAATAAAATACAACAAAAGAAACAGAGCTAGTTTACTTAGATATGGTCCAACAGTGCATCGCTGCCATCTTAAACCAGATCCAAACGTTAAACTTTCAGTTTTTCATGCAAACACTACTTTGTAAACCTGTAAATCACCATCAGTTTCACATTACACCGTCATTACAGCAGAAATCAAATAAAGTTTCAGCCAGAAGTGCTACAGCTCAATGCTGCTGCCAATGTTTGCATTTGCAAAATATCAGAATTTTGTGGAAATAGCCATGTAATGCCAAACTGACGGCAGAGTAATTATTTAATAACGTCATTCAAGTGAGCTGTTATGACAATTTTGAGTTTTTAGTTGATTTAAAACAAACTTGACTTTAATGTTGGCCTGCAGCAGGTAAGACAATTATGGTTTATAATTTTTCTAGCGCGGAACTACCCCATTATGATCTGGAGGGGAGCAAAGTGCTGGAGTGGATCTGAGAAAGTAAAGAAGAGGAAACAGAAGCTCAGGGGTGGGTGTCTGAGTTTGTGTTTCTTTCCCCTCCTTCCTCATTTTCCGTCTGAGTTACACGGTGGTTTGGCGGCGCTGGCTGAGACCACCGGCGTGTTTCCACTCGGCCGTCTGCCGGCTCGTTCATCTGCAGGTTCTCACCATCGTCAGCGCCGTTTCTCCTCCCATCTGTCGTCCATCAACGTCGGCGGCAGATTCTCACCGGTCGGCGTTAGAACGTTCCCTCCTGCTCCCTGAAAACACGGTGAACGAAACTCGCCTTCGGAGCCATTTCTGAGAACGGACTCCGTTTTTCTCGCCAGAGCTCATCAGAAACATAAATAAGAACAGTCGGTTTCTGATCCCCGTCTGTGGTTCTGCTGCAGCAGCTTCTTGGGTGTGTCAAGTCCCCAGAGTGCAAGGAAATGTAATTAACGGAGGAATCTGCCGTACGGTAATTTAGTGAAAGGTGTGCGGTTTGGTCAACCAAAGAGAGATCATAAAAAAATCTTCATAGTGTGAAAAAAATTACCTAGACATCTGATTTGTGATGGAAACAAAGGAGGGAAAGTTGTCGTTAAGACTCGAGTCATCTGTATTTTAATAGTTTTTATTTTGGAACAGACGCCGGTTCTGTTCAGAAAACTTGTTTCTACTTCCTGCATTCAAGCAGCTCGTCTTACAGCAATAAAACCTGACGACTCCTAAGTTTCTGCTTTTAAACTCAGACACGGCAGAGGTTACATTAGAACCAACAGTTCTAATGGTTGGTGTTATTTTGGGTCATGATATATCATTTAACCCCCACGTTAAAGTTACCAGAACATCTTTCCTCCATCAGAACATCAGATAATGTAGAAACGTCTTGTCCCAAAGGGATGCAGAGAAACTGGTCCATGCTTTTATCACTTCTAGGCTGGACTAAGCTCTCAACAACCAAGCGTGATTTAAAATTAAATATCTCAAAATTCTATATTTTCCTAACAGAACGCTTGTCTCTAACTGCAGGTTTACTTGTGGGTCCTAGAGTCGCACTAGAGTCAGAGTACTTTTATTAACATTGCACAAGTTTTCACCAGTACAGCGTGAATATGTACGCACAGTCATCAGGAAGGGGGCGAGTGTGTGAAGCTGCTGCTTATCAGACCACATGAGACATCATATCACATTATGTTCTTCAGCACGGCCTCTCCCATCCGCCGGGATGAAGGTCAAAGGTGTGAAAACAAGGAAAGAACCATGAGGGTCACAGCGTTGGTATTAAAAAAGATGTATCACATTTTGTCTTTCAAGACACCATATGAGACAGAAAAAACTATACCAGAAGCACATTTAAGACAATCACATGTTGCATTTTGAGATTAGACTCGTTCAGTTCTCAGGGTCCTCTCTTTTGGAACAAACTTGCAGTTTCTGTCCTTGAGGCTGAGACTTGGTCTAATTTTAGGACAAAGCTGATGACTTTCAATAAAAAAAAAATCCTATACATGTAGTTGGGCCGGCTTGGGTTTTCTGTACCGTCCTTTAGTACTGCTGCTACAGGTTGCTGTCTTTATTTGCTTTACTGTTAATGCTTGTATTTGTAATTATTTATATCAAATTTTTTTGTCTGTCCATACAAAACTACACCTGGACCATAGAAGCTACATCTGGACAACAGAAGCTAAAACTGGACCATAGAAGCTACAACAGGACCAGAGAAACTGGACCTGGACCATATAAGCTACATCTGGACAACAGAAGCTACATCTGGACAACAGAAGCTACAACTGGACCATAGAAACTACATCTGGACCATAGAAACTACATCTGGACCATAGAAACTACATCTGGACCATAGAAACTACATCTGGACCATAGAAACTACTTCTGGACCATATAAGCTACAACAGGACCAGAGAAACTGGACCTGGACAACAGATGCTACAACTGGACCATAAAAACTACATCTGGACCATATAAACTACACCTGGACCATAAAAACTACACCTGGACCATAAAAACTACACCTGGACCATAGAAACTACACCTGGACCATATAAGCTACAACAGGACCAGAGAAACTGGACCTGGACAACAGAAGCTACAACTGGACCATAGAAACTACATCTGGACCATAGAAACTACACCTGGACCATAGAAACTACACCTGGACCATATAAGCTACAACAGGACCAGAGAAACTGGACCTGGACCACAGAAGCTACAACTGGACCATAGAAACTACATCTGGACCATAGAAACTACATCTGGACCATAAAACTACATCTGGACCATAGAAACTACACCTGGGCCATAGAAACTACACCTGGGCCATAGAAACTGCAGCTGGACCATAGAAGCTACATCTGGACAACAGAAGCTAAAAATGGACCATAGAAGCTACAACTGGACAGCATAAACTAAAACTGGATCATAGAAGCATGAGCCATACAAGCTACAACTGGACAACAGAAACTAACACTGATCATAGAAGCTACAACTGGACAACAGAAGCTAAAATTGGACCATAGATGCTACAACTGGACCATAGAAGTTTCACCTGGACCAGAAAAGTGACTACAGGACCAGAGAAGCTACAACTAGACCAGAGAAGCTACAACTGGACCATAAAAATTACAACTGACCATAGAAATTAGACTTGGACCATAGAAGCTACAACTGGACCATAGAAGCTACATCTGAACCGTAGAAGTTTCACCTGGACCAGAAAAGTGACTACAGGACCAGAGAAGCTACAAACTAGACCAGAGAAGCCACACCTGGAATATAAAAATTACAACTGGACCACAGAAGCTACACCTGAACCATAGAAGCCACGACTGGATCATAGAAGCCACGACTGGACCATAGAAGCCACGACTGGACCATAGAAGCTACAACTGGACCATAGAAGCTACAACTGGACCATAGAAGCCCCAACTGGACCATAGAAGCTACAATTGGACCACCGAAGCCCCAACTTGAGCATAGAAGCCCCAACCGGATCATAGAAGCTACAACTAGATCAGAGAAGCTACACCTGGACAAGAGAAGCTATGCCATATTAGCTACAACTGGACCATATAAATTACAACTGAACCATAGAAGCCCCAACTGGACCATAGAAGCTACAACTGCACCAAAGTCACCATTACTGGATCATGGGCACTACAACTGGATCATAGAAACTACAAGCTGGACCATAGAAACTACAACTGGACAATTTCCTGTTTGCCTGCGTCTCCTTCCTGTCCTCTCTAACCCCAGTCCGTCGATGAAGAGGGCCACCCATCCTAATGGAGTTTTCCTGTTCAAAGGAAGTCGTTTCTTTCCACTGTGTTGTCCAGGATGGAGACTGTAATGACGTGAACCTCCAACACAACCTGCTGCTTCTATAGACAACTGATTAATTTACAGGATTATAACGTGTGGGTGTTTTTCAACAGTGAGCTGTGATGGATTTGTTGTGAATTGGCACAATATAAATAAACTGAATTTAATCAAATCTGCACGTGTGTTTCATTTGGCGGCTCAATAAATCTAAAAACACTTTACATGCTGGAAAATATTACTTTTTTAAATTATTATAAAAATTGCAACTAGCTGAGGTTTATAACGAATCATGTTGTTTGATGTGAAACTACTGAAAGTAATTTTGATTTTTGGCTCTGCAGATGTAAAGTTTCTGATTGAGAGAGCATCAGAACGTGATTGGAGGAGGTGTTGATTAAAAACAGGATTTTTTTTATTTCAGTTCGCCGTCTGCCAGGATTAAAATTCCTGCAATCATCTTGTTTCAGCACCACGGTGCCCAAACAGGAGAGAGACCCACTCAATCTGTTGTCAACAACAAACTTTAACAAATTAGGTCCATTGAAGTTATAAAATGAAACATTTTCCTCTGGCGGTGTGACGCAGCCCCTTCCCTCGATGTGCAGTGCTCAACAGATGGAGTCAGCTGCAGAGACGGAGAATAATGGAAGAACTCTAGGTGAAGGATGGAAGAAAAAGTTTGACAGGAAGGTCCAGGACCGAGTAAAGTGGCTGTGATCGAGGGACGTTGTCAGACTCTTTAAAAAAAAAAAAACATGTTTTAGGTGCTTTTAGAGCATCTTAGAAGAGAGCAGAGTTGTTCAGAAGTTGAAAAGAGACTAGAGGAAACTTCATCATCGATTCAGGGAAGAACAGGGAAGTTTCACATCACAGAGGACTGAGGAAGAACCTTCTGTTTCTTCAAGCTTTTTAACCCCCGCCTGTTGATAAGATACCTGTCTGTCTGTCCGTCCATCCATCCATCCATCCATCCATTATATTTACCCTCTTCTTCCTTTTTAGGTTGGAGGGGTCACATGTTGTCCATATCCAGCATTCATTGCGAGAATCAGGGGACACCCTGGACAGGTCTCCAGTCCATCACAGGGACAATTAGAGACACATGAGACAAATAACTAGGGATGTTCCGAGCCGATCACATGATCGGAAATCGGTCCCGATCACGTGATTTCAGACTCGACTTGAATTGGGCGTTACACACCGATCAGGGATCGGATATATATGTGTATACAGTATTTATTCTAAACACAAACGGGAATATTATATTAACTGTATGTTGTGTTACAGAGTCAAATTGTCTCGGAACAAAACATGCACAATATTTTTGCAGCAGTGCCTGCCGTAAAGCAGTGACTGTCGTAAAAAAGAAGCGGAACGCGGCATTAGCTTGAAGTGGAGGCAGCGATGTCTGTCGTGTGGAGATATTTTAAAGTGGATGACAAAGATATTGCGTTTGCAAACTGTGAGATATGTAAAGTTCGTATTTCAAGAGGAGGTAAGGAAAAGGCTGCATTTAACACAACAAACCTGATTAGGCACATCAGAAACAAACACCCGACACAATACACAGAGTTTAACCAGACAACAGCCGAAGACGAGCCAGCTCACGCTGCAAGAGACTTTATATTTATATTTATCTCATAAAGAAAAACATACACTTCCTTCTGTGAAGCCACAGGAGGAGAGTTAAGGAGTGCTGTTCAGAAAAGCATGTTACTAGCCTTATTTTATAAAACTGACACTTTAAGTTTCTTATTTGTTTACATGCCTGCTGAGTATTTTAAGTTGAGCTGCTTATTTTAAATTAGACATTTTTATTTCATACTGTTGCACTAAACTTCAATGTGAAGAATTAAAAAAAAAATCTTATTACTTGATTGTTCAATCTACCTCACAGAAGTACTCTGTTAAATGTTAAGGGACATCTGGATCCGTTTCTTTTTTTTCCCTTCATTTTAAAAATGTATTTTAGAAATATCGGATCGGGACTCGATATCGGCCAATACTCAAATTAAAGTACTCGGACTCGGGGTCAGAAAAACCTGATCGGGACATCCCTACAAATAACCATTCACTCTCTCACTCACACCTAGGGACAATTTAGAGTTACCAATCAGTCTAAAATGCAAGTTTTTGGTCTGTGGGAGGAAAGCGGAGTACCTGTAGAAAACCCATGCATGCATGGAGAGAACATGCAAACTATCCAGAAAGATTTGGTGATTATATATATACTGTATATACACACACACACACACACAGGTGTATATATATACAGGTAACCCCCGACCTACGACCCCATCGACCTGCGAACCACGGGACCTACGAACATATCATATTTAATAAAAATATGAATTTAAAAAAAAAAAAAAAAAAAATTTTTTTTTTTTGTGTTTAAATGTTCTTAATTTCATGTGTACATCACTTTGTTGCAGCTCTGGTTGTTTTAAAGGCTTTATAAATAATAATTATGATAAAAAAGATCATTTCTGATCATTTTTGAGCAATTTTTGAGCAATCTTGGGCAACAGGAAGTAGGTCTTCAGTTTACACGGTCACAAATTAATGTAGAACACCGGACGCTATTTTAGGTTCAGTCACTGGGGTCTCCGGTCACAAATTAATGTAGAACACCGGACGCCATCTTAGGTTAGCTGCCGAGAGCCGGACGAAGACTGGTGACCAGGATGGCTTCATATGGATTAATTACTAGCTGGAAACGTCTCTGTGAACTTTGTGGATGTCTCAAGCAGCAGCGGATTTATCGCCGATCGTGCCAGGCCGCCGTGCGAACACCTCCGGCCGGCCTGGCTACACCTCCGGCCTGGCTAGCTCCAGAGCTAACACTGGAGCTAACACGGGAGCCGGCCTTTTGAACACTGGTGACCAGGATCGCATCATGTGGATTAATTACTAGCTGGAATAGCTCTGTGGACGTCTCAGGCTGGAGCAGCGGCTGGAGCAGCAGCTGCAGATTGATCGCGCCGCCGCTCCAACACTAGCTCATGGCTTGGCTAGCAGAAGCTAGCCAGCTAGCTAACACAGGTCTGGAGCAGCTGCGGTGGCTTGCCGGCCCCCGCGCTGCTCGGCCCGACAACAATCAACGCATGGCAACCTAAGATGTCGGCTTTGACCATCTCAAAGTAAGAAAATATATTTTTATTTATTCTGTAAATGTGAATAGCAATGTTTAACATTACAGTACACTACTTTACATGCTTAAATGTGTGCGCGCGCTCCGTTAGCATGATAAATAAAGGTTGAATGAATGAATGAATGAATAATTTTTTTTTTTAAATATAATTTTCACCCCCTACCTACGAACGGATCGAGCTGCGAACGGTTCTTAGGTCCCAAACTCGTTCGTAGGTCGGGGGTTCCCTGTATATATATATATATATATATATATATATATATATATATATATTATATATATATAGATATATAGATAGATAGATAGATAGATAGATAGATAGATAGATAGATAGATAGATAGATAGATAGATAGATAGATAGATAGATAGATAGATAGATAGATAGATAGATAGATAGATAGATAGATAGATATAGATAGATAGATAGATAGATAGATAGATAGATAGATAGATAGATAGATAGATAGATAGATAGATAGATAGATAGATAGATAGATAGATAGATAGATAGATAGATAGATAGATAGATAGATAGATAGATAGATAGATAGATAGATAGATAGATAGATAGATAGATAGATAGATAGATAGATAGATAGATAGATAGATAGATAGATAGATAGATAGATAGATAGATAGATTACAAGCCCAAAACCAGAAAAGTTGGCACGTTGTGGAAATCGCAAATAAAAACAGAATACAATGACTTGCAAATCTTTTTCAACCTATATTCAATTGAACACACTGCAAAGACCACATACTTAACGTTCGAACTGGTAAACTTTGTTATTTTTTGCAATTATTAGCTCATTTGGAATTTGATGCCTGCAACATGTTTCAAAAAAGCTGGCACAAGTGACAAAGAAGACAGAGAAATTTGAGGAATGCTCATCAAACACTTATTTGGAATATCCCACAGGTGAACATGCAAATTGGGAACAGGTGGGTGCCATGATTGGGTATAAAAGCAGCTTCCTTGACATGCTCAGTCATCCACATAGAAGGATGGGGCGAGGGTCACCACTCTGTGAACAAATGCGTGGGCAAATTGTCGAACAGTTCAAGAACAACTTTTCTCAACGAGCTATTGCAAGGAATTTAGGAATTTCACCATCTACGGTCCGTAATATCATCAAAAGGTTCAGAGAATCTGGAGAAATCACTACACGTAAGGGGCAAGGCCGAAAACCAACATTGAATGCCCGTGACCTTCGATCCCTCAGGCGGTACTGCATCAAAAACCGACATCAGTGTGTAAAAGATATCACCACATGGGCTCAGGAATACTTCAGAAAACCACTGTCAGTAACTACAGTTCGTCGCTACATCTGTAAGTGCAAGTTAAAGCTCTACTATGCAAAGCAAAAGCCATTCATCAACAAGATCCAGAAACGCCGCCGGCTTTGCTGGGCCCGAGCTCATCTGAGATGGACTGATGCAAAGTGGAAAAGTGTTCTGTGGTCTGATGAGTCCACATTTCAAATTGTCTTTGGAAACTGTGGACGTCGTGTCTTACGGACCAAAGAGGAAAAGAACCATCAGGACTGTTATAGGCGCAAAGTTCAAAAGCCAGCATCTGTGATGGTATGGGGGTGCATTAGTGCCCAAGGCATGGGTAACTTACACATCTGTGAAGGCACCATTAATGCTGAAAGGTACATACAGGTTTTGGAGCAACATATGCTGCCATCCAAGCGACGTCTTTTTCATGGACGCCCCAGCTTATTTCAGCAAGACAATGCCAAGCCACATTCTGCACGTGTTACAACAGCGTGGCTTCGTAGCAAAAGAGTGCGGGTCCTCCCCTGGCCTGCCTGCAGTCCAGACCTGTCCCCCATTGAAAATGTGTGGCGCATTATGAAACGTAAAATACGACAACGGAGACCCCGGACTGTTGAACAACTTAAGCTGTACATCAAGCAAGAATGGGGAAGAATTCCACCTGAAAAGCTTCAAAAATTGGTCTCCTCAGTTCCCAAACGTTTACTGAGTGTTGTTAAAAGGAAAGGCGATGTAACACAGTGGTAAATATGTCCCTGTGCCAACTTTTTTGCAATGTGTTGCTGCCATTGAATTCTAAGTTAATGGTTATTTGCAAAACAAAATAAAGTTTCTCCGTTCGAACATTAAATATATTGTCTTTGCATTCTATTCAGTTGAATATGGGTTGAAAAAGATTTGCAAGTCATTGTATTCTGTTTTTATTTGCGATTTGCACAACGTGCCAACTTTTCTGGTTTTGGGCTTGTATATATACAGTACAGTACTGTAGTCCCTGACTTACGAACGAGTTCCGTTCCTACGCACCGTTCGTAACACGAAATCGCCGTAAGTCGGATCACATACAAAAATTTTTTTTTTTTTTTTTTTGTTTAAATAAAAAAATTAATGTACAGTACTGTACAGTTACCAAGCACTTAGCCTATCCTAACACAGTTTTTAAAGATGAAGGAGTGGGTTGAATTGTCTCCTTTTCACATAAAGGAACTAGCTCCCTTTATGTGAATGGAGCCTGCTAGGGAGGAGGGAGACAATTCAACTCACTCAGTCTTTAAAAACTGTGTTAGGATAGGCTAAGTGCTTGGTAAAATACAGTCTGTACGTATAAGGTGCAGTTTGGACGTATGTTTCGAGTTACGTCGAAATTCGAGATACGATACGACGGAGCGTAGGAACGGAACTCTGTCGTAACTCGAGGACTACCTGTACCGCCTAACACTGTGGGCTCGTTACTGAATCTAACGTCATATTATTATGTCCTTCTGCCTTTCAGACTCTCAAGTTTACAAAAACCAGCAGAGAAGAACAAATATAAACAGAGTTACTTCAGAATAATATATAGTAAATAAAACAGCATGTTGTCTCTGGTCTTTAGCTAACACTATATTAAAAATAAATTTAAAATTTAAATGTATTTGTAGTACTTGTGATGAATTCACAAATACAGTTGTGATCTTGTATAAGATGATGAATAAAAACCCTGATCACCTGTTCAGAGTGCAGGAAAAGGCTAACACTGATTTCAAAGGTAAAAAAAAAATGTACACGTGCATCCATTTTCTTTCTAATTAAAATATGATTCTCACAGATAAATACTTCGGCTGTCTTGTAATTTGGGGTAAAAAAAAAAAACATGAAATACTGTGACGAAATCGTGCTTTTACAGTGAAATGAGATAATACCATGTTCTTGTCACGTAGCTCACCTTACGCTGATGACAAGCAGCTAATGACGTTATATCAGGCCGCAAACGTCCGACAGGTGATTTATTGCTGCTTCGGTCGCACACAATCCCTCTCTGGGTGTGGGACGTGTGGATAAAGCCAAATCCTTGGAGGCAGAGGATGGAAAATATTTCTGAACGGTGGAAATAACGACTCGAGCGAAGAGGGGAGGGCGGGATGGGGTAAAACAACAAAGCAGAACTACTTTAAATGGAGAACCCAGTTCTCCTGGGTCGGGTTGAAAGTACAGAGCGGTAAATTTGGAGGCGAGCGGCGGCGGACAAGAGAAGAAACAGTCCAGGAAACAGACCACCGGCCTGTTTTGTCTGAGTGCCTCTAACCCAAACAGATATGGTGGCAAAGAACAGCTTGTTTTAATAGTCTGAAGTGGAACAGCTGGTTGTGAGTACCGGGCCTCGCAGCAGAACACCGACAGCAGGACCGTGGAGGTGCTGGCCCAAACGCTCACCTTAAAAACATTTATGTCCGTACGGTCCGGACATGAAGTTTATAGAACCTCAACTTCATTTATGTTGTGTTAAACTTTTAAAATTCATTTCAAAGTACAGTGTATCTGTATACTCAGATACACTTTCTGGCAATAAACAATAATAATTGAAAAAAAATTTTTTTTAATTTGTTGCAGTCCAAAATCCAAGCAAGGACAGATTTGGACTCAATAAGTGTTTTATTTTGAAAACCAATGTCTGAACGGCTTCCTGTTTGCAGTTAAAGTTATTTTAACTTTAAACTAAATTATTAAAAAGGCTTTCACTCATTTAATTTTCATTTAAAAACCTATCGTTAAAAAAAAAAACAGCTTGAATAAATATTTTTAAAAAGAAAGACCTGCTGAATAACAAGTTGAAAACACTGTTGAGTCACTGGTTGCTATGGTGATTCCCGCCTTTTCTGGGGCACGGAGAGGGGGAGGGGCGAACACACAACTCTGTCCAACAGGCGTACAAAAAGAAAAAACTAACTGTTGCTGTGCAAAAATGACAACGTTTGTCAAACGAACTTTCAAACATGAGGTGTAGAAACTTCTTCTGGCCACTTTCATTTATCAGCAGAGCATTATGTAAGAAATGTGACCAATTAAAACCAAAACTTTAAAGCCAAACTTTTCAGAGCTCTAACAACTCAAGTCAATGACGACGCATACTCTGCAGGGATTTGAGTAATTAAAGTAAAGCCAAGAATCAGTGAGAGACAAACCTGGTGAAAGAAGACAAATACAGTACACCTACGTTCTGATGTATAAACCACATTAGAATCTTCAAGCTTGTGGAAATAAAAAAAGAGCTTGTTTTCCAAAAAACTTTGGAAAGTTTAGACAGCTCAAAAGTTAAACTGGGACATTACTATGTTTAGCAATTTATGGTAAAAAACCTCAAAAATCCTAAAATTTGAGCTGTGTTTATGTAAAAACTAGAAATAATATCAAAACAGCCGTTCTGTCACATACGGTCCAAGTTTCAGTGATTTGTTTGAACTTCTAATGATTGCTCTGCCGTGACGTCTATCCGAGCTGAGCAGCTCCAAATACAACTGGGGTTTAACTGTTGATTTTCAAGAATCCCATTGTTTGTTATGGGGACCTTTAAGGAACTTTTTTTTTGTTGCAAATTATGCGTTTAACACTATACTGCAACCAAATATCACCATCACCATCGTCTACTGCTTGTCGATAGTCCAGTCAAGGAGGCAAAACAAGTCCAGGAGAGAAGCCCAGACCTTGTTCTCCCCAGAGACACTCCTGGGGGGACCACAAGGTGTTCCCAGACCAGAGAAGATACACAATTCATCCAGCAAGTTCTGGGTCTTCACAAGGGGACATGTCCAGAAAATCTCCGAAGGGAGGCATCTAGAAGACATCCTAATCAAATGCCCACACCACATTTAAGTGGACTGTACTTATATAGCACCTTTCTATCTTATCCAGATACTCAAAGCGCTTTACAACACAATCAGTGCCTCATTTACCCATTCATACAGCACTCTACTAGATCTACACAGAGAATAATCAGAGCTTTATCACATTCATACACCGATGGGACTCATCGCAGGCAATGAGGGGTTCAGTGTCTTGCCCAGGGACACTTCGGCATGTGACTGCTGGTGAAATCGAACCCCCCAACTCTCACATTGGAGGACGATTCATCTAACCACTCATCCACAGCTACCTTTATTTTTTCATTTACCCTTAATTTATCCAGGTAGTCTCATTGAGCCACGATAACTCCTGACACCTGTTAGGGAGCAGATGTTTTGATGTTGTTGGTACTGGGGCTTGAACCAGCGATCTTCGGATCGCAGGCCCACCGTCTCTAACCTCTGCGCCACCACTCCTCCTTTACCAACACTTTTCAATGTAAACGAGCAGCCGACCTGGAGTACCACTCCACTTGTTTCCAGTTGAGACCCATGGCCTCGGACTAAGGGGAGCCAACTCTCATCCCAGCCACTTTAAATGCTGCAAACTGCCCCAGTGCATGCTGAAGGTCAAAGCCCGAAGGCGCCAACAGAAACACACCATCCGCATAAAGTAGAAACGAGACCCTAATGTTCCAAAACCTTGCCAGGACTGCACTTCGACATCCTGTCCACGAGCACCCCCCAAACAGAACTGGAGAACAGGGGCAGTATTGGTGGAGTCCAACCTGCACGAGCTCGGATGCTGTGTGATGTCACACAGCTCCTACTTTGAGGGACCGGATAGTCCATTAAAAGCAAACCTTGCAGAGAATGCCAGGGACACAAATCCCCAGCCAAACAAGCCTGCAGGAGGATTAACTGAGAACTGCCTAACAGCAGTAATGCTGGTTTAAAATGTGCTTTTTTAATAAACCACAAAAAAAATGGTTTAAACTGATAAAATTGTGTTTAAAAGACCGTCTAATGCTTATTCCTATGGCTGCACTGATGCATTTTTACTGAAACTTCTTCCAAGATGTCTCTTCACTCCCAGTTCATGAATATTTAGATGTTTAATTTGGGCCGAGATTAATGGACAGCTACTAAAGCATTCAGGGTTCTCCCTACAGCCCGCTCAGAACCGTGTTACACATCGGACTGAAGGTTTGCTGAGATAGAGCGTCTGGAAATAAAGCGGGATCCTCCTGCCGGCTTCCTTAGAGACAGAAAAACCTGAGTCAGCCTGTCGGCGTTTAAAGCTGCTGGCATA
Source organism: Garcialebias charrua (assembly GCA_038048925.1). NCBI lineage: Eukaryota > Metazoa > Chordata > Actinopteri > Cyprinodontiformes > Rivulidae > Garcialebias > Garcialebias charrua. Next base: position 44,218 of record JBBPBX010010259.1, on the reverse strand, counting down.
AAAAGAGTAACACTCTGTCTGCTGACTGAGAGTTTGTGACGGAGCTGCTGAAGTTTAATAATCTGTGAAAAAGGAGAGGTAAAGGGGACAGAGCCGAGGAGGAAGCTGAGAAGACATAAAAAATGTTCTTTCAACAAGGTTTGATTTGTTCAGTGCAGTGAGACAACTGGAGACACGTCGTCGTCTTCCTGAGTTCTGTCATGACTTTACTGTCAAAACCTGAAGACTCGTTAGCTCAATTTGACTTCCCTGTTCAAGGATAATACAAGCTGCGACAAAAACAACTCTTATTGTGAAAGAATAGACCTCCATTTTGAAATTCTAAAGAGCAATCTGGCTCGGTTTCGTCTTCTTAGGTTTTTAATCATCGTTATACTTCTTTTAGCTTATGGCTAGTGTTCCATTTATTTTAGATTTTGGCTATTACAGGAAACCCTCGAGGTACGACACCCGCAACCTACGGCAACTCAGACTTACGATTTTATCATATTTAATAAAAATATGATAAAAATAATAATAAAAAATATATATATATATTTTTTTTTTGTGTGTGTTTAAATGTTATTAATTTCATGTGTACAGCACTTTGTTGCAGCTGTGGTTGTTTTAAATGGCTTTATAAATAAAGTATAATTATTAATATTATGTTTTTATTACAATTTTATCGTATTTACGCAACTTCCGGTCGTTTCCGGTCGCCATTTTACAATTGCGGTCAATGGAGCTCCGCCATAAAGGCTCCTGTCAGCTGGCTCTAGAGGACGCTGTGTCCGATCAGGGTTGCCTCATACGGATAAATTAGCTGGAAACACTCGGTCAACTCTGTGGACGTCTCAGGCCCGGAGGAGCAGCCGCGGATCGCCCCGCGATCGCTCCCACAACGCCGCCCGACATGCTAACGACAGCAGCTAACAGAGCAGCTAACACAGGCGAAGACACCGAGCCGACATGCCGCGGAGGGGCCATCTGCGGCCGGGAGCTCGCCGCAAATGTCCGCCTGGCAGCCTAAGATGTTGGGGGACACCGAGCTAACGCGGAGATACAAAGCCGACAGCCTTTTTGAATGAACTGACATGCTGCTAATGGCGGGGCCTAACCGTAGCTAACGCCGAGCAGTTTGTTTTGGATGGAGGAACATCGCGGAGAAACGGCTTTCAGTAAGTTTTTTTTTTCTGGCTCCAAATGTATGAAGTTAAGAAGCTAACAGTCCTTCTTTTAAACAGTTTTGACCACGTGTGTGCGTGTGGAGCGTAAGGAAGCTGGGGGAGCTCGGACGGGTGCGAGCTGATGCTAAAAGACGAAGGCAGGCTTTGACCAGCTCAAAGTAAGACATTATATTTTTTATTTATTGTACAGTATTCATTTACTGTACATGTAAAGTTCTGTGCATGTTAGTATGTCTGCTTGTTCAGTCTCATGCCGTTAAATATGTGTGCGGCGCTCCGTTAGCGGTATAGCCGCGACCTATGTCAGAAACGCGGACCTACGACAGGCAGGTGTTTTTGGTCCACGAGGTACGACAACATCGACCTAAGTCACACCCGTAGGTCCCAATCCCTGACGTAACTCGAGGGTTTGCTGTACCATGATTAACGCGACAAAACACCTGTGAGAACACACAGCTGAAACACATAAGAGGAAATGACAGACCAGGAAACAGACCAGGAAACCAGGGAGTGCAGGAACAGAGACACAACACCAGATGGAGGCATACACTATGAAAACACAAACCCTGTAGAAGACAAAGACTGGAAAGAAGGACAAAACACAAAGACACAACACAAGATGGGGCTAAACACTATTAAACAAAACTACAATCCCTAAACACTATTAAACAACTAAAATCCCTAAACACTATTAAACAAAACTACAATCCCTACAGCCTCACTGTTCCACCTGCCTCCTTCCCACTTCATAACAAACATTTTGAGTGAATACATGTTAATATGATATAGGTTGATTATTTTTTGCAATTATTATTATGAAATCATGTGTCATGTTCATATGTTTGAACATTTTTTTTTCTACTTTGGAAGTACTCAACTTTAAGTGTCCCCACAAATCTGTATTAAGTTCATGGGACAGAGTGAGAGTACTTTTATCAACTGAAGAGGCCAGACAGTCTCGGCACATGTCATGCAACCTTTTGATAAGTCCAGCCTTTCCTTAGAACCTGGTCTGTTGTCAGATGAGTTTTTCCAGTCTCTTAGTTGTTAGTTAGACATGTTAGGTATTCTGTCTGTTTTTCCCATCTCTCCTGATGTTTTGTCTGTCTTCGTTTGCTCCTGAACGAAGAAAACAAGTTTTCTCAGCAAAATTTTTTGTTAACGATAAGTAGAAAGAAATATAGTAATTACAGAAGATAAAACTGAAAGTTATGCACCATAACTCATGTTCCCTGAAGGAAGGGAACGAGGTGCAACATATTGACTATGGGAATTGCGCCCCCGCGTGATTTACCTGAAGTAATACATTCACGCCTTTACGGCAGGTGGGCGTCAGCGTCACCACAGAGGCCCCACCCTCTTGGTATAAAGACGCGTGCGCCCATCCTTCTGTCTCCAAGAGCACTTCACCGAGCTTTGGGCATTGAAAGGGCAAACATATGTTGCACCTCGTTCCCTTCCTTCAGGGAACATGAGTTATGGTGCATAACTTTCAGTTCCCTTTTCAGTCAGTCCACTCAGTGCAACATATTGACTATGGGAACGCAATCCATTCACGCCCTTGAGATGCTCAGTAAAAATGCATGCTTGTGAGAACTTCTGCCTTCATACTTTAGGCGTTTTAGCTGATCTCTACTATGTGCTAAAGAGTACAGCCTGAGTGACGTCACAGGCAGTAACATCCAAAGAATAATGCTTTGCAAACGTGTTTGTGGAGCTCCAGTTAGCTGTAGCACAAATGTCTGCCACTGGCACGCCCTTAAAAAGAGACCGTGAGGCAGCTAGGCCCCGAGTGGAATGGGCGTGTACCCCAGAGGGCACCTGTTGACCTTTGCTGCTGTACGCCCTTTTAATGGCCTCAGTCACCCAGTGTGAGAGGCGTTGCTTTGAAAGGGCTCTGCCAGCAGCAGGACTGGCAAAACATACAAACAGTTGGTTTGTTTTCCTCCAACTGGCAGTTCTGTGGATGTAAACACTCAAGGCCCTGACAGGGCAGAGTGATCTCAACCTCCTCTGCTCCTCAGTGAGGACAGGGTGTGGAGGAAACTCAGAGAGCTCAAAGTCCAAACTCCTGGGGTTAAGAGTTGGCACCTTTGGCACGATTGTGGGGTTAGGATGCAGAGTGACCTTTGACGCATCAGGGCTAAACCTTGTACACATTGGGTGTACAGACAGAGCGTGGAGGTCACCCACACGTTTAGCTGAGCAGAGAGCCAGAAGCAGCGCAGTTTTATAAGACAACAAGTCTATTTCAATGCTGCTGAGGGGCTCAAATGGAGGCCCGCACAATGCATCCAGGATTAACTGAAGGTCCCACACTGGGGCCAGAGTCCTGCTGGGGGGCTTTTCCTCAGTACACCCTTCATGAAACGTATCGTGAGAGGGTGGGCACCGGGTGTTTTTCCCCCCCAGCCTTCGTGGCACACCGAAATGGCTGACATAAACACCTTAATGGTAGAAAAGGAGCAACATTTTTCCTGCAGGTCCTGTAAAAATGTGAGAAGCTGGACTAGGTTACAGGAATATGAACCAATATTCCTCTCCAGACACCAGGCCTCAAAATACGCCATTTACAAGCGTAGAGAGTCTGAGTTGACCCAGCTCTTGCCCCCTGTATTGTGTTAATAAACATTACTGGGGAGGCCTGATGCCATCAGCCTGTTCCTTTCAGTGGCCAAGCTGGGAGTTGCCACAGTTCTGGACGTGGGTGGAGAAGTTACCCGTGTGCTTGAGTCAGCAGGTCCCTGTGGGGGGCAGCTGTCATGGTGTTCCCGACAGCAATGAAATTATTTCTGGGAACCATGGTTTCTGAGGCCACCTGGGGGCTATTAATATTAGGGAGAGAGATCCCTTCCGTACATGTTCCAGCACCACTTGGATTAAAGGGACAGGTGGAAACGCATAATATAGCACCCTTGATGGCCAGTCGTGGGCCAGCGCGTCCATCCCCATCGTTGCGTCTGTCTCTTTCAGTGAAAAGAACAGGGCGCAGTGTTATGCGAGCTGGTTTTGCATGCAAACAGATCGACGGACGCCAGACCGAATCGTGACCAGACCTGGTGCACTATCCATGGGTTCAGTCTACATTCTGAGGATAGCAGCGGCCCTCTGGAGAGGGCGTCTGCCCCGTAGTTTAGTTCTCTCGGAATGTGTGTCGCCTTCAGTGACAAAATTCTGAGAGCACACCACGTGAGCAGCCTGTGTGTCGGACCGAGGAGGGCCTCGTCCCCCCCTCCCTGTTGATGTAGGACACCACTGTCCTGCTGTCTGATTTTATGAGGACATGCTGTTTTGCAATCAGCCCCTTCTGTAAAAGAGCTTTATTGACAGATAAACAGCTTTTAACTCCAGTAGGTTGATGTGGAGCTTTGCATCCTGTTTTCCCCAGAGCCCTTGGGCGTTCTGGTTCCTGCAAACTGCTCCCCACCCCCCTAACGAAGCGTCTGTCATGATTACCACACGAGACCGGACTCGTCCCAGCGGGACACCTGCAGTGAACACTGAGGGGTCCCTCTAGGGTTCCAGTGCTGTCAGACATTCCTGGCTGATCGAAAGCCTTCCTGCCCGCCTGAGGGGGGCAGGAAGTGTTTGTTTGTTTAGCCATATTCGCAGAGAACACATTTTTAACAATACCTGTGGCACGCAGGGAATGGCTTCTGCCAGCAAACCTAGGAAGTGCTGGAAGAGCTTGAGGGACACTTCTCTGGCCCAGCTGGAAGTGTGCCAGGCAGAGATGTATGGATGAGATCCGTGCCTCTGAAAGCTGTGCTCTGTACAAAATGGTGTTGACCTATACACCCATAAATACAATAATCTGGGATGGGGTCAGGTTGCTTTTTTGCCAGATTTGATAACGGAACCTGGAGCTTCTGAGTGAGACATCACCCTCTCTGGGTGCTGCTGTGCCTAGACTCTGCTGTGTCCAGGGATGAGTAGATCGTCAAAAATTTTTTTTAACTCTGACCCCTCGACCCCCCAGCGGGGTCAGGGCCACATCCAGGCATTTCGTGAATGCCCGGGAGGCGGTTTTCAGGCCAAAAAGCGCTGTGAAAAACTCGGACGCGGTGCCCCTGAAGGCAGAGCGGAGACATTATCCGTGGCAGGGCAGGATAGTCACGTGGAGGAAAACATCCTTTGGATCCACCGTGCAGCGTAATCTCTTGGTTGAACCGAGAAGATGACTTGTCTGAGTGTCGTGCCTCAACGAGGTCGTTGCCTCGGGAGGAATAGTTATCCGCCAACTTGACTCTTTGTGTCCTGGTGGGGGTTCAGGTCATGGCGCCTGAGAGACTCAGCCGTCCTGCGGCACAAGTCAGGCGGAGCCGGGGTGGGTCTGTCTTCTTCGACAAGCACCGTTGCAGCTTGTTGTGAAAAGTCCTCTGCTCTCTCCTCGACGCCTTGCTCCGTCACTGGAGGCTACGTCAGGGGCAGTAGTTGGCTTTTCTTCCCTTTGGAGGAGCTTTCCCTTGCTTTTCCTTGTCCACTCCATCAGGGTCCCTCGGGCCCTGACATGGTTAACGTCTGAGAGTCATCCTTAGCCTCGTAGGTGGATAAGCTCTCAGCGTCACGATGTTCTCTTCGTGGGCATAGGAAAACTACCAGTCAACGTAGCTGAACAGGTAAGCAGAAATTCCTCCTCTTGGACTGTGCTGGTCGGAGAGCCTCCTTGTTAGCAGGAGCTAAACGTGGAGGTACTCGTGAGCCCACTAGCGGTGCTAAACGGGTTATTGAGCAGCATAGCAATCGGTAAACAAACTTAGCTGTGCAATGAACCCTATCGTCGATTCGGCTACACAGGATAGCGAAACAGACAAAACATGAGAAGGCTAGAGGTCTAACTCTGGTTGTTTTCCTTTGTTCCCCTCTAAACATTTTTGTGACCAAGATTTTGAAATGCAGGTCTGATACCAAAGGAATCCTTAGAAAGATTTAAATACTACTCAGTTAATACCAAGGGTCCAATTTGGACTCCCTTAAACTGAAATGGGAAATGGACTTGGAGGAATTCATATCAGACTCAATCTGGAGAAGGATCATTAAGAATATTTACTCATCTTCAATCTGTCTGAAAAAACTGTAATAAATTCAAGGTAGTGTACAGATAGCACTGGTCTATAGACAGGTTGTCCAAGATCAAAGCCAACCTGGACCCTGCATGTAATCATCGTACAACTTGTCAGTGCCTGTTTAATTTATTTATGTGTGTGTGTGTGTGTGTGTGTGTGTGTGTGTATGTGTGTGTGTGTG